>JAIPRM010004564.1:0-22648 GCA_025469315.1 Stegophylla sp. TES_Ste_2020 | reverse complement strand
AAATTTAATACACCCGTCAAGAGAATACCACCCGTCGTGCGAAGTACACCCATCGTGCGAAGTATGTCCGGCATTTTTTTTTTTTTTTTTGGGGGGGGGAGGAAGGACTTTTATCAACACATGTGATATTTAATATTATAATACTTGATCATAGTATTAACAAAATGGGATAAAGTTAAAATTAGTTTTGATTACGTCCCTCTATATTTTAATTAGTTACCATCGATTTTATAATTAATTGAAATAAACGATGAGGAATAAACTAAATAAGGCAGCAGAAATATTACAAAAAACATGTTAACAAGGTATTTCTACCGATTTTCTTGAACAATTACTATTTTCTCGATCATATTCTAAGGATATAATATTGATCAAATATACATATTATAACGAAATAAATTGCACAGATTGTTAATTAGAACATTCTCCTTCTACATCAACATACCCTGAATTATACACTGCGTTCTCAAAAATAATAATAATAATAATAATAATTTACGAAGTACCATGGCAGAGGAACGAATAAGTGTTTTTTTTCATTTATTTCCATTTAAATTAAATGAACACGGAAATTAATTTGGAAGAAGTCGACAACAAGTTCACTCAAAGAAAGGCTCGAAAAATAAATTTTTAAGTAAATATTAAACAACATTTTATATCATTTTATGTGTATATTAGCTCTCATAATTACAATTTAATAATAAATAATACATGTTTATAATATAATATTTAATTTCTGTGTTAAAGGGCGCTCTCTGCCTCTTATAGGATGTAGGGCTATCAAGCTTTACGCTATGCTACTGCTAATAAGTGAAACATATGCATATACTATAGTTATTCTTATACATTGATCATACGTTATCGTTTCATTAGAAATTTAAATATTCATTAACTAATGCACATCCTAACATATTTCTATTTTCACATAATATACTTAACTTAAAAATAAAAACTAATTCATATAAATATAACAATAAGAAGACTAGATTCGTATAAAATAAGTATAATTAAAAAAAAAAAAAAACGATATTATTCATACCATGGATATTCTTTGATTCCGAGTGGGATACCTATGAAGATGGGATACCTTATTCAAAATGATACGACATTTTTTATTTTTTTTAGATTTAAGATTTATTACTTTTGGAATGATAAATATATATATACATATGAATAAGCTGGTGGACAATTTTTCGAACTAAAAACAGTAAATTGAAAAAAATGCGTAATGATAAAGAAGAAAAATCATAAAACCCCAAAACATTTTATTCTAAATATTCCTCACGAGTTTTTCTGCATTAAGTATAATTTTTATGGAAGTCCACTCGATGAATAATTTTTTACGAGCATTTAAAATTATAACTTCAGTTCAAATGACGGTTCATCCAAATAATTGCAGATTTCTCTTTCTTATTATTACGTAACATAATAATATTCAAATTGATCATTATGACGAATAATGAAATGGATATTAAAATTCAGCACACCCATTAAGAATATCCAGCCCAAAGATCGTAGAATACCCATGGTGCGAAGTATATCTGGATTTTTTATGTTATATTTATTGCACATCTTTTATTTTTTTCTCATATCAAACACAGAAACTACTCTCGTGCCAAACTGCTCGATAAATAGTCACACGATTTAAATCTCGATTTCTTTTAAGCTTTGTGAAAATATATATATTTTTTTTTCATCTTAATTTTGTATTCTTTTTTCAGAAATCTTGATGTATATTATTTGAACTTTTACACTAAGCGATGCTTTTAAAAATGTTCAAGATGTTCGTTTCATATTTTATGAAATACACGCAGTTTTAATGAATAATTTATCTCGGTTAAAAATGTCTAGAAATTTTTTCAAAGATAAATAATAACGATATGAAAAAAAAAAAAAAGCAATAATAACAATTTAATAGTTCACCCTCAGCTCTTGGGAAACATAAAATAAAATAAAAACGTGAGTTTCAAGTTTGATTCTACCTGCAACATATATTTTAAAAGTGTTTGAACAATCGTTTTCAATTTGCCACGTGCCTAAATATCCATTAAGTTATACCGAAGAGTAACGTTAAAAATATAAAGGAGTTTACTTTATTAGCCTACCTACAGCGTAAACTTTTTTTTATTATTATCATTATTATTATTAAAAGAAAATAAACAATCTTTACTAAAAGCACAATAATAAATGCACGGTATGGTATAGAAGGAAAAAACACTAAATAAATTAAAATAACACTTACACATTGAGAAGGGTGACCATATTTATTTATACATTTTTTTTTTTTTTTTTTCAAGCAACAGGCTATAGAATTGTTTGGTAATTTTTCAATTTTAACGTGATTATATGTATAATACAACGATTAGGTACAATTTTTTTCGACATAAGTATTAATAGTAATCATTTAAACAGAAAAAAATGCACAATTGATTGCCTAGTAAAAAGCATATATTTTTTTCAAAACGCGTTTAATAAAGTAGGAATTTTTTAATTTTAAATCTGAAATCGTTTTAACGTGTCATATAATATGTTAACAGCACCCGGCTAGATTTTATGACAAATGAACAAATAAATGAGCAAAAGCTTTAAGTCTCGAACTCTGATTATGAGTATTGATTTTACGAAAAAAAAATAAAAATAAAAAATACGCATCACTGTAAAAACACTAGGTTCTTTGCTCCGCTCAAAATCTCAAATAAAAAAATAATATATTTATAATTATTATGGCTATACGTGGAGAAGAACTCAATACCGTGTGTTCTTTTTGAATGGCGCACTGGTGTTGCGCGGGAGTGATGTAAGTGGGGAGGAAAGATTGCTTTGTCGAATATTTGGACGCGTATGAAGTCTTTTGTAAAAGTTTCTATACCACGACGAACAGTTTGCTTGAACTGTTGCAGGATGTGAAGATCGTTATGAATTGTTTCGTTAGACATGTACGTCGTGGGAGCATCAAGGACACGGCAGCGGCGGTGACGACGGCATAAGTTTTCGGACCGAAGTGTTTGCATTTTATTAATGTCGAAAATTTCTACAGCATCCCGGAGTTCGATGCCGTTGGACCGCATTGGCTTCACGAGAGATTTCTACATTATACGAGTTATGACTCTAGTTATTATTTAATAACTAAATAAGAGTTATTATTCTACGAGTTTAGAGTGTAGTCTTGTTTTCACTATTTGTTTTTTTTTTCATTCGTAAGTGGTCGAAAGACTCTGAGGAGCTGATTAACGTTTAGTTTATTTATTTATTTTTTTTTTTTTATTCACAAATAGTTTTAATGGGTTTACTTGAAATCCATACGAATAATATAGATGTTAATGTTGTAAATTACAAATTTCAAAACTCATTTTCGTTTTTAAGAAATAATTAGAACATTCTGGTAAAAACGTATTAAATTAGCAGTACCACCGAAGTGGTGTTATGTGTATGTTATTAATTATTTGCACTACAAAAAAAAAAAAATTAAAGTAAATCTTAGCGCATTTTTTCGTCCTAATATAATATAAATACAGGACAGCACGATATTTCGCGTTTCATCCCCGTCATCTTTTCCTGCGTCCTTTATTTTTCAATGTGGTAAACGGACGAATGTCCGTCCGTTGTAGTCCGAATCGCTTTTTATACTCTGCACTCGAGTTACACACTTTTTTACTGCATTTGTGCGCTGTAAAACGCGTTCGAGTGTCTAATTACTTTTCGTTTATACGTGTCGACGGACGAAATGCAAAAAAAAAAAAAAAAACAAACACACCTACAAATGTATATACGTAGTGTACCCAGAATTCACCACTCTCGACGGAAAAAGGCAGTAAATATACACTTCTAATATTTTTCTCATTATCACATAACCAAAAAGAGGAGCATACTTTTCTCTATATATTCCCACGAGAACAGAAGTAATTCTTTGTTAGGTCCAAAGATGTTAGAAATAATTATTATTGTATAAATGTCAAAGACTACAATTCCGATGAAAAAGTCAATATTTAATAAATAAATTAATAATTAATTTTGAATCATTAATTAATATACAACAATTATTATTATACAAATCCTACTGTAAAAAAAAAAAAAAAAAAATTAATAAAAGAAAAGAAAAATAATAACTATTTCGGATAATATCTAAAACAGGATAAAAATTGATGTTTAACACTTTAATTGGCTCGTAAAAAGGCAATTAATGTCTTTTTCGTTAAGTTGAAATACATAATATATATATATATATATATATATGTATGTATTTCGTTCGTCTTTACGCTTTGTCGACCGAAAAACGAAAATGCGATTATGATATTATACATATAATATAATATTAATACGCCGATTGAATACCACTGATACTACCTTCCCCACACGTCATCGTCACTGTAAACGAGTGGCGACTCTCACGTCTTCCTCACCGTTTGACGAGTTTATCCGTTCGTAAACGTCGTTATGTGGGTTTCATTAGGCAACGACAGTGCGATTATAGCGTATTACCCGGGGTGGTGGACGAAACTTTTTGGTCGTCCTGACAAAAGAGTAAAACCGGCAGATTGGACGACAACGATAAGGGTACGCGTGGAAATATAGACGACGCACATAAATAATATAATACACGTATATATGTATACGTCAAACCGGAAGAATGTGTGTATTGTGTGTGGTTGTCGTGGAGGGGAGTGGGGGGTAGGGGCGGTCGGTTTAAATTATTACGTCCGAGTTCCCTCAAATGGGCTTTGTAGTGACCATCGTCGTCGTTTCATCAACAAGGCACTGCGGTGTTTATAAACATCATCTTAACATGACGGAGTCTGCGGTAGTCTCGTTTTTGGTAAGTGGGTGTAATACGTAAGTACAATATCGGTCGGTATTCAAGGAGTATTATTCAATTGGTATCGATTCGGTATTGGGAAAGTTACTTTTCAAAATGATCTCGTTCCTCGTTCAAAGAAAGAAATCTCATTTCAGATCCTTGTTCTCCTAAGAATATAACACATATCTCACTTTCATTCCTCCTCGTTTGTAACTATGTAATTGGGTAAAAAATTGCTATTTTATTTGTAATATATTAACTAAAGAACAAGGACCGAAGAATAATAAACTAACCTAGATATTAATTAATATTATATACAGAATTAAAAATCGATAGTACCATTAGTACCAATAAAATTTAAATGTTTTTTTTGGTTATTTTGATTTCTTTGAATGAGATCACACATTAAGTAAATAAACCGTATTTATTTTTGAAAATGTATTATTCTGTGATATCTTAGTAACATATATAACATATTGGTATAAAATTAATATTATTACATAAAATACCAATTTTATTTTAACACGGTATAGCTAAGGTCGACGAGGCGTGTAGAGGTCGTTATCAATATTCAACATAAACCCAATAAAAAAGTCTTCTTATTTATAACGAAATGGGTAAGAATGAAAAAATATGAATAAAAGTATGCTTTTAAAATTTAAAGAAACTGTAATTTTCGTTCACGTCCTTTAAAAAATAAATAAACAAAAAAAAACAACTCGTTCATTTTCCTCTTGGCCTATTTTTAAAGGAAAGAGTCCTAAGCTTTGTCCTTACACAAAGAACATGTTCCAGGAATCCGTGCTTTTTGAAACGAGTTACTTCCAAAAATTGTAAAATACAATTATTACTGACAACACGGGAGCAAAAGCTATTGTATCGCGAGAGTCAGTGACCTTTATACAGAAAACAGCCATTATTCTAAAAAATATATTTTATTTTATTATACAAAATTAATGTTCGATGATTTTCGTAAGTATCAGTCTTTGGCTTTGAATAAACAACTTTTAAAATTGCTTGTGTCTCCTATTATTTGGTTTTTGACATTCACGAATACGACTCTTTTACTTGGAAATCTTACAGTGCCCATAAAATACTTCATTGACTTCGTTTTGAAAAATATCAAAGTGCTAGAAGCTAGAATACTTTATATAGTATTCAAATAAATAAAACCTGTTTTAAATATTATTTTACTCTTACTAATTTTCAAAGCTATTTTAGACTGACACACACACACACACACACGCGCGCTCGCGTGCACGCGCGAACATAATTATCGAGAAGCTAACATTACTAAATAATATTTTGTTAAATATAATCTAATCAACAATTGTTATTATTATATAGTATTTGAAGTTCCACTCAGAATCGTTTTATTGAAGAAATGTTTCTTTAACATTTTGCGTACCCACCAAGAGTATTTGATCCGAAGAATGAAGAATACCCGTGATGCGAATTATTATTTAAGATTCTAATCTGAATTATATAATTTTATTGGAATTTAATTTAATTTTTAATAAATTATAAATAAATCAATGGTTCCAACTAAGAACGGACAAAACGTAATATGTAAAATTGGTTCACACAGATATTTAGAGAAGATTCAATGATCGTTAGACCCCGTTTTTATAAACAAACGTCAAGTGAGAAAACTACTATATTTAATATGAAATATATCATTGCGTTGAGGGAAACGTAATAGGGATCGTTATTAATTAGAAATTTAAAAAGGTCCCGAAGAAATTCGTTTACGATTAACTCGTATTAACCGCTTGCAATGATCGATTGATTTATTTCACTGTTATAAAATTATGTTTTTTTTTCTCATTCACCAAACAGAGTCACACAGTTCAATTGATAAAACTCGTGTTTTCAATGAAACTCGTTATGAATTCTTACGAGCGATTCGACTGCGTTTGTATTATACCTGTACCCTCTATGCAATGCATTTGACGTTATTAAGCCCAAACTTAAAACGTCTGTTCAATGGCCTTATGGGATTAAATACGTTTTGAATATTTACGCATGATGAAAATCGAACGCTCGCTTTTGAGACGGTAATTTTCGTGCACATTTAATTATACGCGATATATCACGGGCGTGTTAGATGTCCGCCTTAGACCGTCAATGCGTTTAAATTGAAAACTTCAAACAAAACAAAAAATGTATAATTATTATTAAACGACTGCGAATCTATCGAACCGATAGGTCAGTGATTCCCAACCGGGGTGTCGCCAAAATGTTTGAATTATAATTAAAAAAAAAAAAATAATTTGATAAAAAGTATAAGATATGTGTATAATAGCATAGATTTAAAAAAAAACCTATTGTGTTTTATTTTTTTATAATTTGTAGTAATACAGTGAATGTTCTATCTATTTTAATTGGCATACTGGTTTTATATACAATTGAAAATTTCGAGAAAAATAATTACCTCTTAAAATTACCATCTAGAAGCAAATCGTGATTCAAAAAGTTGCTGGTCAAATCTTTTGGACAAGTATTTCTATACGAAAACGTATACATATATAAAAAAAAAAAAAATAAATAAATAAACATAATTGTAAAAATACTAGCTTCTTCGCTTCACTCAGAATGTAAAATGTAAGATTATTAACGTAAAATGTATTAATTTGTTTAATAAAATTTAATAATATATGTAGGTATATTCTATTTTGCCACTTTTTGGTTATACCTAGCTAAAGAAAAAACAAAGTTACAAAAATTATATATATGTATAGAGTATAGAGTTTAGGGTGACTCAGAATTTTTTGAAAATATATGGGGTGCCGTGAGTCAAAATAGGTTGGGAACCTCTGCGATAAGCAGTAATGGTTGAAATGAAATGACGGAACTCAATAAATAATAGAAATTATTCACAAAAAGTATTGCAAACGAACTGTGTAAGAATTAGTTTTGTCCCCAAATGACGTTGAATGAATGTGTTCACAAAAAAAAAATAAATAGTTTTACAGAATAAAGTAAAAATTATTTATTTCGAGTCGTATAATTGTGTAAATATTTTTCTCGTCCGAAGTACTTACATAACGACGTTACGCTGTCGATTACATCAGAGTTTCCCAACCTATGATATGGGTCACCAAATATTTTTAATGGGTCGCCTTTATTAATAAAAAAGGAAAATAATAAGGAGAAAATATCTGAATTAATAATAAAAATGAAAATGACTAAATATACAAAAATTAATAACAATGAATTTAAAATATTTGTAGCGAAATTTTATTTTTTAGAGTAATACTGCAATCAGTTTTGCTAGTTTTTTACTGATATTACTATGAGCAATAACATTAATTTTATCGTTATATTTAATATTTTGTCAGCTTGTATTTATTTATAGGTAGTTAATTATGAATTATAAATATTTTAATTAAAAGATTATTTTAATATTATTTGTAATTAACAACAATAAGTATTCAGCATTCTGTAATAAATTTTTTCGCCTATATTAAATAATAAAATTGCTTATACACAAATCATTATTAATATTACTTTATTATTTTGCACATACTTGAATTTTTTTTTTTTATTGAAAAAATGGGTCGCCTAGTCAACAAAAAATAATAAGAATATTGCCAGTTGAATGTTCAGTATGAACATAATATTCCATGTCCATTTCATTATTCGTGTAAATAATAGTTAATTTTAAATATAGTATATCACACTTGCAGTAAGTATAGAGAATTTTTAAAAACGACCAGAGTACTGTAAAGTATTATCTGGGTGTGATTTCTAGTCTAAAAAATTACCGTATGAAAATGATGCACAAATGTTTCTGTATTATGAAAAAGTATTGACAGAAGAAGAAAAATAAAAAAAAAGAACCATGATTATAAAATCATAACCTAGCTACTTCATCATTCCGTCCAGGATTTAAAATATTATGTTAAAGATATTTTACAGTTAAGTAAAAAAAATGTAAGGGATTACTATAATATACTAGTTAATATACACATAATATTATAGTTATTGTTATGATAAAATTATTGCAAGTTAGATCTCAATTTCAAGCAAAAGTTTAAATATCACTCTCGAAATGAAATCCCGGGCACGCATCTTCTCGTCTACATCTCGTACATATTTTGTACATTTTTTCAACTCTAATGGACATATCCATTCGTTTAAGATACAAACGTTGGGTTCGCATATTTTGGTTTATTCTCGCATTCTTCTAAGTGTCATAAATTCGGATCGACAATGTGAGAAAAGTACTTTTTTAAATAAATAAAAAAAAAAAAATGTATAAAAATACCATAAAAATATCTCGTCGTCATGTGCGTTTATTGAATTTTAAGAGAGTCGTGAAAATTGTTACGTTACTGTATATATATATATATATAGTATAAATCTCGTTATCCATTGTTAACATTTACAGTAAATTTCCATAATAAAAAGCTTTCCTCTGCCGCCACCGCGCTGCAGCTGTTGTGTAGTACAGCAAGAGACTCGATATTGTGTTTGGATACAATATCAGCAAAACGTATAAATTTACAAAAAACCACAATCATCATTGCAACAGTGTTTGATCGCGAATAATACTATTGTAAAACGCGAAATAGACGAAATTACTTTTACAATGTTATATATATATATATATATTGTGTTGAAAAGCTGCGACTGTGGAGGATTTTTTTTCTAAATAAGGTTTTAAATAAGGTTTTTTTTTTTTTATAAACGGATAATCGGATATTTTTTAAACACGCGAATATTCTGGGTCAAGTCTGCATCGAGTAAAAACTTTGTTATCGTCATTGAAACGTCGGTCGCTAGTTTCTGACTCGTAATGAACTGCAATAAGTAATAATAATAACAATAACCCCAAAAGTACAAACGTCAATACTCGCTCACAATAATAAGACGCGTGTAATTATGTCTAATTGGTTTTTCTGACTTCTTTAGCTCAAAAAAAAAAAAAAAAAAAATACGTATATAATTATATTGTACTTACTTAATTAAATTTGCGTGAGTAGTTATATTGTAATATTATGAGTGTGGTTTTTACACAGTGGTTTCTCGTTTTTCGTAGATTTATACAAACGTTTCTGGTGAAGAATTCGCAAAAATCTAAAAAAAGCGTTCGTCTGTTTCGGGATAAAGTTATATTGTGTTCAAATTTAAACGAATTTAAAAAACAAATATAAAAAATTATTTGTAACTAATTATTATATTTATAGTACTGTATTTTGTATTAAAATTAAATTAGTATTAATATTAGGACTGGTATTTTGATTCACTTTGAATTATTTTCCAGAGTTCTCATTGAATATTGATATTTTTGTATTTAAATAATAATTGTCATTCGTTCCTTTTATTTAAATAACACATATTCGGTACCAAATACTTATAACATAATCATTTTTATCGTTTAGTTAATATATTTAATGTTGCAAGTAATTATTTATAATAATTTTACAACCTATCATTTTTTTTTAAATTAAGTACTGTCACTCAAAAATTGAAATTATGACGATAATTGTATTGTTCTTGTCATATTGTGCAATTCTGAATTTATCGTTATCTATTAATATAATAATTCGTTTATACCCGTTTAAATGTATCAAATAAACAATTGACATGAATTTATAAAGAACACTGAGAACGTAAGACTCATTATTGTTATACACGACCTCGGATTAAGGGGGGGCACAGAGGTCATGACCCTCGGGCTTCAAGCTTTAACTTTTCTGGACGTGTCCATATATAAAGGCGCAACTAGACCTTAATTTCAGGGTGTTCTAAATTAATATAACTGTTTACTGACCTTCAGGACACACCCTCTCGAAGTCACTCGAAATAATAATAATTGTCCCTGACTCCTTGAAAACATTTTGATAGTTGCTGCGAGGAGTTTAACCAGAAATTTAATGGCTATTATTAATGTTATTAAGTATTTATTTATTTTTTGATACCTTCAAAGCTATATTATACACAAATACACGTGCAAATTAATATACAAAATATCTGTCCTTTAACTGTCAATTGTAGTGTCATCGGTAAACGATAATATTTGTGGTGTTGGGAATCATTATTATATTATTATTATCAAACCACTCTACAGAAATCTAAAATGAAACATTTCAAAACACAAATGGTAATATTATAATCAGTTTAAAGTTTAAACACTATAGTGTTGTTTTGATATTCCGATTTTGAACTGAAAACGTAAATTAACAAAAAATAGTAGGTACTAAAAATATACAATTTTATATATAAAACTCAAATGGTTATTTTTGAATTTCTTTTTATATAATAAACATCCTACTTTAGTGTGTTATTATTTTTTTTTGTATATTTTAAAATCATAAACAAGTGCTTTCAATTACGAGCACCGGTCGAAATTACATGAAACCAATATTGAAAATATATGCAAAACAGTGAAATGTTTACGACCAAAGGTGATTTAACGTCAAATTTATCAATCTAAATATTTTGAACGTTAATTAACGATAGAATATATTATTATTATTATTATGATAACGTTGTAAAGTGTAATTAAATTACATTGTGTACACGCGGCTATTGTTACGTGAGATTGAATAAAACGCATCGCGAGTTAATAACATAATATCAACAAAATGTAATAACGTAGTATCGTAATAGTATTTTATCTGTTGTGAAATCTAAAAAAAAAAAAAAAAAACAATCTATTTTCGAAAAAAAGTACTGATATTTTTTATAATTCCGAAAGTATTGAAATACGACGTTTGAAATTGTCAGTTTTGAGTTAAATATAACAAAATCATCGAACACATCAGATGAAGATATGATACATTAGAAATTTAATGAAATAAATTTAATATACATAAATACACATAATATGATATATTTTTATTAGGACAATACGTCATTTCTTTTACAATTCTAAATTATTTTTATTAACTTTTTTGGATAACTATTTCGATTACGATCACTGGCATGGATATATAATAGATGTTGTTACGAATACAATTATTATCTTTTTTGGATTTCACTTTTTGTTTTTGAACACCGATATTCGTTTATTTAAATTTCGAATTTCGGGTTTTTTCATAATATTGATTATTGTAGTATCATGTCTATTTTATTATCACAAAGTTATTGTTTGCGTTATTTGAATTGCCTATTATTTACTTTCTTAACGATTGAAATTAAGAAAATTGAGAAATAAAATAATATATTTATTTTTCAATTGGTGTTTTTGTTAGTTTGCTATGTCTCTAGTCGTGTAATATTAAAACTATAAAACCTAAATTAATACCATTTTTACTTTGTCTATGGAACGAAGAAACTAGTGGTTTGAAAACGATGTTTGTTTTTTAAATTGTTTTTCTAAAAACACTTTTTTTCGATTAGTAAAACATATTCAATACGTACTTCGTTACTGTACTGATGGTACCCCTAAGTTGTTAAGGGTTGTATGTCCTCGTCGTTTTAAAATCAATTTTGGTTTATAATATAGTATGGATTATTTTCGATATCGGTCTCGGTTTCGATTTCGATTCTTGATGAAATTCACAGGTATTTGAAACTGATATTCCGAGTTCTGGATCTTACTAATTTGTGTAAGAAAACAAGTGCTTTTTTCAACAGATAAATTTGTCTAAACAGTTTGCAATACACTGTAAATTATTAATAACAAAAAAAAAAAAAAAAAAAATCTAAATACTATAGGTATGCATTAAATCTTTATAATATAAATTCCAGTCGGAGATATTTCTATTGTTTACTACAGTCGTAAATGTTTATTTTCTTTTGTAAAAGCGTTTCGATAAATGTTTTCTCGATATAAAACGTAAAAAAAAAATAAATAATAAAAAAAAAATAAGTTCCTTACACTTATTTATTTCATAACATTCGTGTGATTATTCGAAAAAAAAATTCGACTGAATTGATTCCCGTTCGTGTTTGTCACAAATCCGTTTGAAATACATTAATTTCGAGTCGTGAAAAACGTTTTTTTTTTGCATTGTAACAACGTTTCGCATGGAACGCGTAAGCGCTCGAGAAATAGTAGCTACACACACACACACATACATAGTGAATTGATCGCAATAAGATTTATGTCTGACACTGCATATCCATATAAATTGTCTATGCTGACGTTTTACATAAATACATGTGATCCGTTCAATGTTGAATTGTATGCGCACTGATAACCGCGGGCGTTCGGTGATTTTTACACTCTTAAATCGCGCACACATAAGATGGATTTTTCGATTTTGAAAAATATTATATTCACTTCTCGACCGATGTTAAAAAAATAACAAGTAATTGTTTTCGTTTTTCAAAAAACCATTTGCGAAAATAATCGAATCGAGAAAGTCCACCGCAGAACCAAATTTTACGGAAATTGCGGCAATTGCATATTTTGTAAATTTTTTTTCAGTTTTTTCGTATTTTTAAAAAAAATATTGGGAAATTTGAAAAATGACCTTTTTAAAGTACCATTTGGGTTCGATTTCGGATCTATAAAGTTACTGATCGAAACTTTTGGACAAGTATTTCGATACGAAAAAGTGTTTACAGAGATAGAAAAAAATAAACAGCATTGTAAAAACATAAGCTTCTTCACTTTGTTCACAATCTAAAAGTAACATTAAATGTATTTTGTTGAACTAATAGTAATCGGGACAGTGGTGAGCAACAGTAATTTTAAAATTATTTAGATAAAGACAATTGAACACATGTTTTTATTTAGACAGAGATACATTTTTTTTTTTAATAACATGACTACAATAATTGTAGTTATCACAAATTATAACATTTATGTGTGTAAAAAGTATACAACAAACGTGAACAATAAAATACGATTTTTTTCGCATAATACTTGAGAATTTTTCTGGCATTCATAAAAAAATATCTTGATCATCAAGGCGTTAAAAAAAGAAGTCAAGCAAACTTTTCGGCATTTTAAGTGCATTTATTTACAATTCGCATTTAATAGTTTTATTCGCGAGAAACCGAATTTTCGATGTGATGTTTATTTTTCATTTTTATTTTAGGTAACTTTTCAGCGATTCATCACTCACCACCGCCGCCGATATTATATAGTTTCGTATTTTTCAAACTACCGCGGTACAATAACAAAGTTTTCGCTGACCCAAATTACATTTTCTTTTCGGTCTTTTAAATATATACAGTACAGTGTACACACGCACACACGCACACACTCGGCGAACGCGGTCAATACGCGTCGAATTGACCGGACAATGTCGTCAAATGATCCTCACTCGAATAATACATGTCTTTTAAGGGGGGGGGGGGTTAGGACTCCTTAATTTATTTCTTTGATTCCTCAATCGAATCTGTCCGCGCATCGATACAACGACGGTCCGCTGGAGTTTCGCGACTTTTTTACCCCCTTTTTTTCCTCCTCCTCTCGTGTATCCATCGTCGTTTCGATTCCAACACCGTAGCCCGATTTCACGTCTATTTTATATTCCTCGGGTGGTCCGTGTCCGCGTTCTTATCGTAAAAAAAAACTTGAACGCGGTCCAAAACGACCGGCGATATTTTTGACCGACGGCAAGAATTTTACGATTTGGGCGGTGGGGGGGAAGGGGACCGGCGAGATCCTACGGAAACGATAAATCCGCAGACCCGTAAACCGTGGCGACGTTTTGACGTCAAATAGCCGATTAAACCGCGTAGTTCGAGCAGGTATTGTCGTCCACTAACGTATATTCACAGGGGTGCATTAGAGGTCAATACATGGGGGGGAGGACAAAATTATTTTGCTTCCCATAGGCGTATTGATATATATATTATGTTAGTATAAATAACTTCCAAAAAATTATCGTCGCTTCGCTCAGATAATAGTTTATTGGAAAAAATTTATATAAAAAAAAAATATATATATATATATATATGTAAACAACTTTCGCTCGTATCTTAGAGATATCGAATGCAGACTCAGTTTTTGAGTTGAGCGAAGATAATGAAGTGTACATTTTTTTTTTTCTATAAGCATTTCAATAAAAACGTGCAAATATTATCAATTTTTATTATTACCAATTTTTATCAGATTGGCCGGGAAAAATATTTCATTCAGACTTTTTATTTTAGTTTTTTACATGCTTAGTACCTAGTTATATGGTTACAATCAGTTTACCTTGCGCAGAATTTTTTACGATTATAGTACACAGTGTAGTTAAGTAAATACCGAATGTTTAACAAACTTTTTGTCTTTTGAAGATTTGAAAAATCGTTAACGTTTATTATTTGTTTCCTCGAACACGACAACAATACGATTTCGCAAACGCCGTCAACGGAAAAATTAAAAACAGAGAATAAACGAATTACTCGTTACAAAACCGAACTTTAATGAAACAAAATACAACTACACCACACACAATAAGAGATACACACGAATACTCTACGAAAACCATAAATTAATATCAATGCTGCTAATAAATGTGATTGCTTTTGGATTGAATTTTCATCGTACCTACTTAATTACAATATAGAATTAGAAAATTCTAAAATATATCATTTTAATATTATGTTACTCGTATATAGTATGAGTGATTGACATTTTATCAAGATGAAACGGTTTTATTTTTTACGACAATCGTTTCCTTCATTGAAAAAAAAAAAAAAAACTATTAATATCATTGATACACATTTAATTAATTAATGACGTCAAAATGTTTCCTAATTAATTTTAATCCGTTAAAATATTCAATAATTTAATTAATAATAGACACGTCACCAGGGGCGTAACTAGAACTTCTAATGTCACGGCAAAATAATCTAGGAGATCCATTGGTTTCAAAAGTTTGAGGGAAATAGGAATATTTTCCTCGATTATTTTACCTTTAGTTCGCACATTAACTAAATCTTATTAATATTAACACTTTAAACAGTATAAACAATTTAATAATATAAATACATTACGCCTAATTTATAATTTAAATGATGTTAGGTCTATTTTAGATTATTGCTCAATCATTTTGTTTCCCCACATACAAGGGGGCATAAACTAATATTAGAGTGCATACAAAATTAATTTTTACGTTTTATTAGTGTTAGATGTAATATTTTTAGAGCTCTTCACACTTCATACTCTCAGTTATTAAATTTATTAAAATTATGATACTCTAGAAGTTAGAAGAACTAAACTAGACATAACTTTTCCATTCAAAATTCTTAATAATCAAATAGATTGCCTTGAATTCTTAGCTAATTTATCCTTCCACGTCCCTTCTCGTTGTACCAGAGACCTACCACCATCTTTCGAATTTCATGATGCAACACAAATTATGCTTTTAACACTCCAAGTAATCGAATTATGTGTACTGTAAATAAATTTGAAATAGATACATTTAACTCAAATTCATTATTATCATTTAAGCATCATTTAAATTGTATATTATATAGTTAATTTTCGTTTGTTAAAATATATTAAATTTACTAAATATTGTTAGAAGTTAAGGTTTGTTTTTGTTTGTGTTATTTATTATTAGATCTTATTATGTAATTTCTTCTTATAGGTATTTACACAAATTATGTTAATATCATATTATTATCACTAATTAACTGTATTGTATAATTATTAAATGGGTATGTATCAAATAAATAACTAAATATTTTAATTATACTGTTCAATCGCACACGGGAAGCTCGATGAAATCAATAATGTCTACCGGCAGGCAATGCGATGATCACAGCACTAACTTAACCTACATATATTTATATATATATATAATATATATATATATATATATATATATATATATATACGTAGTATTATTATATTATTATAAGCTTAGTTTTGCATCACAGAATCAAACGAACCATTAATTATTTTATAATATGATGTACATCGATTAAGACGTGTTATTACATTGTAAGCTTTTGAATGAAACAATCGCCCAAAACGACCCCGTCACGGCCGCGAGTATACTACGGGAGAATAATAAAAAACACACAGCTCCGTGTGTCGGAAGTATACGGTAAATAATGGATACACTACGACTAATACACGCGCCTGCAGACAGCGGCGGATGGAGTATTTATAGTGTTGTACGGCGTCGTGTATACACACTGCGCTGGCATACCCTTCGGTTATAATAATTTTGCTTTTTCGCGTACGAGACGTACACGCCGACGTATAACTACCCTTACTTTCACTTTTACAAGAGAGACTCCAAGGCTTTTATTCCAAAACGACCCCCAGACATACGTCGAAGTATGCATACATATATACGAGATTAGAACTTTTGTAAATTTTAAGAGCGCGAAGAAACGAACGCACAACCATTAGAAATCTTCGAATAACCGAGTAAAAATGAAAATTCCGTCTTATTCGGTTAAAAATTCCAGTATATTAATTTTAAACTTGTAAAAGTTCTAATTATTACAAATGAATATATATATATATATATACATGCAATTTTCAATTTCAATTTCGCAAGTAAATAATGGGTATGAAGCAACGTGAGGCCATACGTATACTTAAATGAAGCATTGAAATAGAATACGATTAGAGTGACCTATTGAAAACAATCAAATTACCGTATCGAAATATTGTATCTCTTGCTCAATCGGATCACTGTTAAGAAACTGTTATCATACTTTAAAAATAATGTTATTGTCTTAGATCATATACTATTTGTATATGATCTAAGGTTATTGTTTTTGTATATCTTATCTAATATGATAATATGAAAATTTAAAGTGGTACCAACCAAATAAGAAAAATAATTTTATTTTCCTCAAAATGGTAACTCTTAGCGTATTCCATTTGATTGCTTCAATTCACAATACGAAACAGTATACGGTATGGCACCTCTATATTATATTCTTAACTCTATGGTATGAAGCAATTTTATATAATACAGTTTTACAATTTTCAAAAATTCGTATCATATTTTTTGTCTACATTTTTCTTCGTGTATTCTCTCTCACACTCAAACCTATCTAACTCGTATCTTTATGGATTCAATGTACGCGTGAATGATTTTCAATCAACGTCTCAGGAATTTATTGTTTAGTTAAAAAAATACACTTTTTATAATTTTAGTTTTTAATATCCTCCATGAAATATATTATTCGTCACAAATGTATTAAGAAACCGGTTTCTATGTAAACTTTATACAATCTAACCAGAAAAAATCATCAAATATACAATATATAAATAGTCTTCGTTCGATAGTTCAAAGATCTGACGAGCACTTGATACATTTTATGAAAAAAAAAAAAATTAAGATTTTGTGGGAAAGAATTATGTATTATATAGATTTACAAAATCTTATATTTCAAATTACGTTCCTATAGCACATGTGATCCTCTTCTATCTTGGCTATATTCTTATTGCACCGATCGTGTTCAATTTGTTAAATACAAAAATTTTTATTCTGAAATATTCAAAGTTACTTCTGGTGTCCCACACGGGTCTCACCTATTCTATTTCTCTTATATATAAATGATATCGCTCTACCTCACTCAAAAATGCTTTTTTTCGCTGATGATTTAAAAATGTATCACATTATTAAATCAAATCACGATTATGAACTCTTACAAAATGATCTTAATTTGCTTTCTAATTGGTGTAAACTTAATAATTTATCTCTTAATGCTAGCAAATGTAAATACGTGTCTTATACTCGATCTAATTCTTATATTTGTTCTAATTATAATATCGATGGTGTTCAACTTGAAAAAGTTCAAGTTTTTAAAGATTTAGGAGTTATATTCGATAGAAAATTAACTTTTAACAGTCACGTCACATTCGTAAAAAATAAAGCTATGAAACTATTAGGATTTATAAAAAGTTGTTGTAAACATTTCAAGGACATGCATGCTCTCCGTTTAGTCTAGTGTTCTTACATTCGATCTAATCTAAAATACTGTTCCCTTATTTGGTCTCCCTATTTGAAAGGTCAAATAAAATCTCTAGAAGCTGTCCAGCAAGCCTTTCTACGTTTTCTTTGTTTTAACTGTCAAATCTCTAGAGAGCCTCATACACACTATGATCATATTCTTACCTCCTTAAACTTAGATTCACTCGAAATCCGTAGCACAAAATTAAATATAAATTTCTTATATAATGTACTTAATAACAAGGTTGATTGTCCTGAATTTTTACAAAAATTAAATTTCTATGTTCCAGCCTATATCACTAGATCTAATACTACTTTTTTTATTCAACGTCAGAATTATAATTATACTCTTAATACCCCGTCTATTCGTGTTACGAAATTTTTAAATGTATTAAATACTGATATTTTTGCTTGTAATTCACTAGAGTCTTTCAAGCATCATGTGTCTCTTGCTTTACGTTAAGTTATTATTTATTATTATTAATCTAATTATTTAAATTGTATTTTTTTTTTCTTTAGTTTTTTGTATTTACTGTTATGATTTATTCCTCCATTACTGTACTTATATATATATTTTACTAATTAATTACTTTATGTTATTACCGATCAACTATTATTACTTTTATGTACATTGGGCTCGTCCCGTTTAAATAAATAAATAAATAAATAAAGTATCAATAATTAGTTTTAAAAAGTTAAACATTATAATTTCATTTCAAAATTATATAATGTAAGAGAAACTATAACCAAGAACTCCAGAACCTTTTTCAACGCCCTTACATCACAAAATAAATCTCATTCAGAAGAATGAGATGGGCAGGACATGCATGGAGGAAACAGGGATCAATAATAAGATCCGTAATCGAAAACAACCCAGCAGGAAAACGACCCTTAGGTAGACCACGCTTAAGATGGGAGGACTGTGTTATTAAAGATGTAAGAAGAATAGAAGATGGTTTGCAATGGAGGGAAGAAGCAGAGGATAGAAATAAATGGAGAAGTATACACTTGGAGGGCTGGTCTTAAAGGCCGTTACCCCCAATGAAAAAAAAAAAAAAGAGAGAAAATGAGAAACTAAAATTTCAGTAGTAAAACCTAAATAAAAAGAACCGAGAAAATATTTAGAAGATATTACACATTTTCGAGAGCAAGGAAAAACGAAGTACTGAGATTCCAATAATTTATCATCCCCTAATTTGAAATGTAAATCTTTTGCGGAGTCGTTTTACCTACCGTAAAACTGAAATGATTAAAAATGTTATAAAGATTTTATTCAGAAAAAAAGAATCATTTTTTAGGTGAAAATATTAATTTCACAATAAATTTGAATTATTAAGTTTTATAAAAAAGCCGAACATACTTCGCACGATGGGTGTACTTCGCTCGTCGGGGTGTTTTTCGCACGTCGAGTGGGATACTCTTGACGGGTGAAAAAAAAAAATAAACATCATTGTAAAAACACTAGCTTCTTCACTTCGTTCATAATCTAAAATGTTAAAGTGGTATTCCTTTGTGAAAATTGAAAACATATTAGTAGAACCGAAAAAAAAAACGCAATCTCTTAAAATAAATAATATTGACATTAAAATTTGAAATAAAAATTTGAAAACCGATAATTACTTGTTATAATATTAATCGAAAAAAGCATCAATGGACACAGATAACAGAGCAGCCCCAGTCACCTAGAGGCGTTATAAATGAAAGATAAAGAGTGAACGCGAATCGAGTGTAGTAAAAAACTAAACGTACAATATAGGGGTGAGAAAAATCATATGAATTCATTCACGAGTGCAAACTATGCGGAGAAAAACGTATTCATCGTTTGCGCGCGTTTAACGAGAAAATAATTTTAACAATTATTTAGAAGTTAAACGAGTTTGGTGGTGTGTAAGAGTAAGTCTGAGTAAGTTCAGAGTAAGTCTAAAGTATTGTGTTTCCGCCCTCTATCCCCCTCTGCGAGATTTAATATCACGGTTTTGCGGCAAACTTTTACTACTGTGTGGTAAAATGCGAAAAAAAAAAAAAGAAAAGAAAAAAAAAAAGAAATAAAGGAGACAATGAGACCACTACTACCACCTCCATCGCCGCGCAACAAACCAGACTTATGTGAAAAACGTATAATTTTGTTTTGGAGTTATATAAAGAACAATGGAGGTGGTGGCCCAATGCCATAGACAATCGAGTCGGTGAGAATCGCGCTTTCAGCGAGATAAGGACGGACATGGGGGGGAGGGGTGGAGAACGGGTGAGATGGGGTTTGAAAGCAATTGAAGTTTTGCCAAGTAATTATACCTGTGTTTTGAAGCCAATCGCGTCGGGGAGATGTCGGGCACAAAAAATGTGTCACACGCGCGCCAATGTGCGCCAACAAGTATATTATGACGGTATCCACCCCCGATGATAGTCACGTCGGGGGGGGGGTCGTTTGTAAATAGGGTGGAAGATACTCCGTTTCGCCGGTAAATGACACGGTTTGTCGGTTGTACGGGGGATAAAAAAAAATCCTCAAGTGTTTAATTTTCCGGAAGCATATGCCGATAGTCGAAAACAACATCGTCTCGTGATTTTTTTAAACGGAACTTCGTTTGAATAACGAAAAAACAAATTTATTTAGTATCATAATTATTATTTTTTGATTCTGAGCTAGTGGTTGTACAATGATGTTTAACTATTCTTTCTTATGGAAAAAAACTTCTCCGAAGGTTTCATGTGTAATAACTTTTTATATATTAGAAACCACACTACCGTGGCAGTACTTTACAGTGGTCATTTTTCAAAATTCACAATACATTTTCTAAAACCGTGAAGAACACTGTCAAAAATTTGGTAAAATTGGCAAAATATGTTTCATGAACTTTGTTCAGAATCTAAAAGAAAAAAACGAAAAATGAAAAATTCTCGCGTGTTTAATTCACAATAATATGCCGATAGTCCGAAATTACGTGGTTTCGTCGTGGTTTTTGGGAGTGGAATTTCGTTTGAACAGCGAACAAACGCATTCTTTATTATTATTATTTTTACAACATTATACCGATTACGCATTGCGTAAAATAATATATACGTATTATATTATTGTTGTTGTCCTCGACGGGTCATGGATGTAATATACATAATATATTTATATATAGCTGTGATATATGCGTCAAAGGAACGACTATCGCGACGCAATGCGAACGCAGTCCGTGTCGAAATTAATTTTTGTATTTTCAACTCTTTGAATACATTATGAGCGCGACCCTTTTCAACCGACGCATATATTATATATATGACTGCAATAATATAATATGATGGAAACTTTACGACATTTTTCTACGCCCTTCTCCTCGCCCATCCGTTCGCAAACGAACGTCGTCGTATGTCGTATACACGAATTAATTAAATTTTAAAACTTAAACTGCACACGCTTATATATATATATATATATATATTATAAATACGTTTCTGCGTACTTCCCTACCCCAACATGACAAAACAAAACAATAATAATAATAATATTCAATTTCGTTAATGCTACACGAATCGTCGTCGTCGTCGTGTGTGTGTTTCATTTATGTAATGATGAGACCGTGTGATTGTCGTTTTCTGCGACTACTCCTCTCGTAAGAATTTGGTACCTACGGTTTTTTCTCTGACGATTAACGTCACGATAAAATTAGAGTTTGGATATTTTCTAAGAAATTCGCGTTTTTTTTTTTTTTTTTTTTTTTTGACGAAACCATATCACAGGGCTATAAATTCGATTCGTACTCTACTACATTGAGAAAAAAAATGCACGATATTCTAGAAAGAAAGAAATATTTATATTTTTTGTTGAGAAATAAAAAAATGTGGGTAGGAAAAAAATATCCAATTTTTTTTTAGATTCTGAACGAAGTGAAGAAGCTTATGATTTTACAATGATGTTTATTTTTCTCTTTCTGTAAACACTTTTTCGTATAGAAATACTGGACCAAAAGTTTCGATCAGTATCTCTATAGAACCGGAATCATACCCAGATGGTACTTTAGAGAGGTCATTTTTCCAATTTCCCAAT
>JAIPRM010004563.1:0-22650 GCA_025469315.1 Stegophylla sp. TES_Ste_2020 | reverse complement strand
TTCCTTCGTTCAGAATCGTTTTACTGAAGAAATGATTTATCGTTTCTTTAAAATTTAATACGCCCGTCAAGAGAATACCACCCGTCGTGCGAAGTACACCCATCGTGCGAAGTATGTCCGGCTTTCTACTGTATGCATGTAATATGATAATATTGAGGTCACCACGTTAAGATGTTAATAAACTTACAGTGTACGATGAACGTTTAAAGTTAGCATAGTTTAAGTTTACGTAGGCATAGATTCATACCAAACGCTAAACTAATCTAGTTCTTTTTTTTTACCACTTGAATTATAATGGAATCTAAAAGTTTTCAAAACTTATTTCAAGAATCAAAGATTCAAGTGCTGGTGACTGTTCCAAATATCGATATAAAATATAAATTGTTTGCAGTATAATTTCAGAGAAAAAAAATGCTTTTTCTAAATTGTAGGCATTTTTCTATATTTGTTTAATGCTCCAAATGCTCAAATTTTCAATTCAGTGTCAATGCGTAAGCTTCTACAGCTTAGTAAAATTTCTGAGTAAAAAAAAAATAATATAATTATGTATTTTGACGCCCAACTAATATGCGATGATCAAGTTTCAAAAAAAAAAAAAAAACAATTTAATAACCGAAACCAAAAACTGTTGAAACTGGCTCGTGATAACATTATCAAAACCGATGATTTTCAAAGTCCATTTTTAAAACCCAAAACAGAAACCATCAAAACTATCACCGGTAACAAGTTTTGAACTTACCTATAAATATAATTAGTATTATTATGTCAAAAACGTTATTGTATTCGTGCAGTACGGTTGACCGAATTCGTATACTTACGTATTGTATTTATTCGACGCTCGTGTACTCGAAAATTATAGAACGCGTGTTATCTAGTGCGGCGGATGTGCGCCCACAGTGTGTTGGTATGTTATATTCGGAACTTTTTCCCGGTTCGTTCTTTTCGTAATAACGTTTTAATATCATATACCTACGAGTCGAATACAATGTGCACAATGTAACGTGCATGTAAACAGTTATTTTATTACCTTTTTTTTTTTTTTTCGAAACCTACACTTGTGTTTATTTTTCATAATATTATTATCATACAGATGTACGTCTCCGCGATGGTGATACGTTTTTTATAAGAGATCCGGTCACCACTACGACGACGAACAACTGTTGAACGCACTTATTACAATTATTATAGGTGTATAGATAATAATAATAAACATTTAAAAATAATGTGTCACCAAATTGTCGTTTTTAAAAGCAAACTCATACTTCATTAATCCTAATGTAATATACGCTGACTACATTTTATATAATAATAATTCCTAGTTCTGGTACTATATGATATACCGTAATCGGTATTTTTATTTCCGATCTCCGTTGAACTGCAGAATATGAAAAAATAATATGGTAAAACATACATTTGTAAGGCGATATATACCTGACATGTTATATTCTTGATACTAATCAGTATTTACCAATAATCACTGTAATGTGAAAAAAAAATTTTAAGTTTTCAATAATTCAAAATTTCTAAATTCAATAAAGGGAAATATGTTTGATAATAATTACAAAATCAAATCTGATGAATTTCAAATGGCAAATAATAAAGAATATTATGTTTATGTTTAGTTTTCGGGGTCTTATGTTGTAGCATCCCTCGTGTACACACGTCATAAGGTAATCGTCATTCGTTTGTACACCAAATTCGTTATGTAATTCGGACAAAATCGAAATAATTTGAATACGCTGTCTGACCGGAGAAAATCGTATCCGTTTACTCTGCGGTCTGTGCAAAATATTCATTCAAAGAGACGCACAGTGTTCCAGAATGTTGATTTAGGGGGACAAAATTATTTAATTATAAAATAATTTTGTATGTAACTTTTTTGGATACTTACTTCAAATTTAGGTTCAGTTTTCATAATGTACATTCATTAAGTCAATAAAAAATTAAATCAATTTCTGATTTCCCATTATATGTATTATTTAATAAATATAATTTTAAAAATTAAAAATATTATTATTTAAATTTCATCAAAATATTTTAATTTTTAATTAAAATATTATTATCTAAAACAAGGTAAAATATAATATATGTTAAATGTTTCATTTAAAGTAAAATATTCTTGTGGTTTGTTTTCATTATGAAATTCAATTTTTCTTCAATTTATGTACAAATGTAATGTATAATATAGGTTATAAAATGATTAACCACAAATTACCGCAACAAAACTAAATAATTTATTTAAGATGACATATAAAGCTTTTAGAAAATACTAATATATAACATTTACTAGTCTCTACTTATTTTTAATATTTTTTAATATTTTAAAATTAAAAATTTTCTAATATCTTCATATATAATAACTTAAATTAGACAAGTAAATGTTAGCTTTAAATTAAGAATACAAAATATACAAACTTTTCATGGCTCTATAAATTTGTTTGAAGAAAAATATTTCATTCAATGGACAATTTATCTAATTAATAGCTAACTATCTTTCAATTAAATGCTATTTTGAGTTTAAATATAGTGACTGAAAAAAATCAAATTTTGTCCCACTAAATCAACTTTCTGGTACACTGTGAAACTTGCGCTTTATATCGGCAAGAACATTTTTATTACAAATGCACCCCGCACTGCGGCATGCTGTGAAATCGTTTCGATAACGCGCAATGTTTTATGTCGTTAAACGATGGCGATGGCGGTCGTTTCGAATAAAACGCAGTTTAACTGCAGTGGTTATTTTTTTTATTTTTTTTTTTTTGCTGAAAGACACGAGACGAGTATAGTAATAATTCCGCCGGTTTCAATCTGTAGAGTCACGTACATTTTTTTTTTTTTATAATACTATGATAATGCGCGTTTATCGCGCACATCCGTGGGATTTATTTATACGATTTATTGAGAAGATTTTTTTTTTTCCAATCTAATACCGAAACACTACGGTCGACGAAAAATAATTGTTTAAACGCAAAACAATGCCGGGGCACAATAATTCAGGTAAAACGAAATTCACGCTATCGGCCTCGTGTGTTCGCGAAATAATCAATTTCCGATCGGCGGCGGCGGCGGCACACGTGAGACCTGTTGACCGAGTCTCGCGTCTCCGAACGTGCACACTTATCGACATAATTCACTGGCATTATCTCCGCGAGCGCTGTTTTAGCGAAAATTCAATATTAATATTAATATTACACACGAATGAATAATGCGTAGATCTCGGATATTTCGAAAGCGTCAAATCGGAGAAAATTTATATATCCTTTTGACGCGCGCGATAATTCCGCATGCCGGCCGTATATAACGCGTCGTTATTGCCGTTGCGTTGTTTTTACGTTTAGCAGCGCGTTTAGATGATAATTTATCGACGCACCACAGCAGCTGTGTATTAACTGCATAATACGTATATTATTATTATTATTATTATAATACATCTGTGTAAGACGCGCGATCGTCAAAAAAAAAAAAAAAAAACGCGGTTGTAGGTTTGTACACTGTGAAGATGATAAATATATATTATTTCCCATTAGTTTTGAAGCGTTTCCATTTATCAGAACATTAATAATACGACGACGACGACGATGACTATATTATTATGTTTTACGCGCGTATTAATAATAATTAATACACATCACCGACTGAACTGATGTATTCACGTATTTTTCTAGCTATAATGAAGTTTTTGAATTTCTAAACTACGAATTAACAGAAAAAAAAAAAAAATTTTAGCGGAAAAACCGTGCGTCGTATTATACTAGGGCGACCCTATATATATATATATAAAATACAGGACAAAAATATTTTTCATAATATTTTTAAATAAATAAGTATTTATTACATTTATATATATATATATATATATATATATTTGTGTGTGTGTGTGTGTGTGTGTTTTTGAATCGTGACAAAAGTATAATTTTTAAACTACCTATTATAGATTAAATTTAAACACACAAAAACACTGTTTTGAAAAAACATAAAATAACATAATGAAACTAAATTGATACTTTTTAAAATTTCAACAAATCCTTTACTCATGCATATTGTACACTTTACTTTCAAAAAAAAAAAACTTGTTAATTCATTTTACGATTATAATTGATCTAATGGTATTTAAAAGACTTCTAGATTCTTACATTATTTTTTATTCAATAATTTAATTTCAAAAATTTTTAATCAACAGTAAGTCAAAAAACGGGATTAACATGGGACAGACTTGAAATTACGGGACAAAAAGCGTCCTGAGAGAAGTCTGTCAAGACAACAGGACACAGAGCCGAAATAATAAAGGACAATCCTGTATAAAACAGGACGTATGGTCACCCTATATTATACACACAAACATAATGCGCACACCTTAGAATACAAATTACAATACGACGATGAATATGGTCTAGAAAAGAGAGAAGGTCAAACGAGGAGGTGACATTTATCACTACTTTCGAACGTTAGAAAATCGCCAAAAGCAAGTGTCCGAGAACAAGCGGTCGGGTTTAACGGGACTCTGGACACCTCCAAGAATTATCACGCACACACACGTATAAGAAAAGTAAAATGAATGACCTATCGAAATCGACTGATTCTAATTTCTGGAAACATACTACGGTACATATAAATCCGCGAGCAAATAATGACGTATACAATACTGCAGTACTAACTTAACGTGTACTGCAATGTACAATATTAGGTAGTATCCCACGAGGATTTACGATATCTCTTAGGATAATCAACTTCGTTTTTTTTTTTTTTTTTTTAGCAGCAGTAGTAGTAGTAGATACCTTCAAGCTACAAATAGCTAGGGGCTACAAATGATTATTATTTTAATTTAATTTAGTGAATGAGTAAAAAAGTGTAAATAATATAAAAAGAAAAATTGAATTTTATTATTTTTGGACAATATATATATATATAGTTTATTATTTTGAAAATTTTGATATTTCAAGATAACATCAAAACATAGAACTATGCCACGATATAATATGATAAGGATTAATATATATATATATATAATATAGAATTTTCCTAAAAATCATGCAATTAATTTTCAAAAACTAATCAACACACAAAAGGAAATCGCGGTCATAGCAAAAAATCTGTTGACAAACAAAGGACAACCTAGCTGGCAATCGAAAAACTGCATCTTTTGGTTACTGTACCTATGTAATAATAATGACGTTAAATTTAAAGAAATTAAGTTTTATACATTTCACAGAAAGAAAAAATAAATAAATAATTTAATATGTTTATGTGGTTTTTTCGGTTTAATCTTTTAATAAAGCGAAATGTATAATTTTAAATATAATATCATATTGGGTAATATATCATATTAATAGGTTCTTAGGTTGCATTTGAAAAATGTTACTTTTGGTGTCTTTTAATTAAACACACAGGATTGGTATGTATAATACACATGAGTAATATAATTACATAATATTATTATATGTGCATAAATATGGTTACAACGTAGGTGTATAATATGCACTGTAAATATATTAGGTACGTATATATGGCAATGGCCAGGAATATATGCCTGGTGTTGAAACCAGATATTTTTTTGGGGAGTGGGGGAACTCTTAATTTTTCTCCGAGTCATTAATCATTTTTTTTTTTTTTTTGGCAGTGTTATTAATTATTATTATACAAATAATCACACATTTTAGAGCCAATATATATTTTCATGACAAAACCGCATCGTCCACATGCATCAGGTTTAAAGTTCATAACATAATATTGTCAAGTGTAAAAATCATAAAAAAACAAAAACGCCAATAAGCTTAGCCGTTTTCTACGCACGACAAAAAAATCCACTCCGGGTCCAATTAGAAAATTATTATTATTGATAAATCGAAAACAATTTCGAATTTTCACTCCGTCTCGGTAAGACCGCCACGTAAACCGCTGAATATAATATCATTTCCTTCGTTCGGTCACTCTCGGACACTCTCGTCACTTTCGGCACGACGCGACGACGGCGGTGTAATATACGTAATATTACGATATTAGTGTGCGTTGTACACTCGCAACATAATAATAATAATATTCTAACGGACGGTCGGTAGCCGCTGCGGGCGAACAACACAGTGCCGTGTTGTAGACCGCGAGGCGGCTGCAGCTGCAGTGGCGGTGGTCAATCTGGGCGTTTACCCACAAGCCATTGGGATCGTCCGCGGTGGGGGGGGGGCGTGGCCGCGCGCGCGGGTTTTTTTTTTTTTTTTCTATTCGTCATTTTTGTATTTTGGCGAGTCACACGACGACTGCGACTACGACTACGACTGCGATGACGACGACGACGACGACGACCGCATAGACGCTGCTGACTGACGACTACGTATACGTACGTACGTACAGGTACTCGTATATTGGTATAATACCACGTGCAGGTATATATGATACGCTACGACGACGCGGCATATCGTCGTACAAAAACACACACGTTAAAAAAAAAAATACTCGAGTATATTATTATAACTTGCCATACCTATTACCGGATGAGTCAATATTATTATAATGTACGTGTACCGTCTTCCGGTAAAAATCTATAGAAAAAAATAAAGTAAATCGAGGATGAGTAGAAATCAAAATATGTATCCTTAAAAAAAAAAAAAAAAAAAAAAAATGAAATTTAAATTTAATATGTAACGACCCCGACCAAGTACGAAGAGCCTATCCATGCTGTTTTACCGCCTTATACCTACCAGTAAACCTTTTTTTTCACATGTCAAACTACTTAGAAACTAACAAGCCGAAAAAAAAAACTCGGGTTATCAAAACCATATATTGGACCATAGTGTAGATTTAATTATATAATTGTACTACAAACAAATATGTCTCCCATACAGGCACGTAGTCAGGAATTTACAGCTAGGGTGGCCAAATTTTGGTCAAAATCCAAATTTACTCTATCCCGTGATAAAAAAAAAAAAAAAAAACTTATTTCAAACATTTTATACTGACTCCAATTTAACCTATGGGCCTATATGGCTTCTGTACTAAATTTTTATTTTAACATAGTTTTAATTCTCACTCCTATCACCAGTAATTTCATTCATCGCTGGAATAAGGCACACGATGGGCAGAAATAGGTACCAAACTATCAGTGTAATAATGTACCTAATATAAATGTAATAATTGTTATGTAATAATAATATGCTGAATTAAAAAAAATATAAAATCAAAATTATTTGAAGTTCATATTATTCCTCACAATGATTTTTGTTCGACTTGAGATTTAACGAACGTTTAATTTAACCTAAGTAGATCAACAAAATATTTGGGGTGGCCCGGCCACCCCAGGTCACCCTTTAGCTACGTGTCTGCTCCCACAAAAATTTGCCACTCTGTGTTCTGTCTGTACGCTATTGAAACTCCTCTCAAATTTTGCTGCTTGTCATATGTTATGGTGTTAACCATATACAGTATATACAGTGTTTGTAATCCGCGAGTTTCTAACTCCCCAGGTTAAGACTATATTAAAACATATTGTTATTTACCATGAAATTCAGAGAACATGGTACAATGAAGAATCGTCGAATCATCTTCGCTTCCGATCATAACTATTATAAACTCAACTATCTTTTTTATTTCCGGTGCATGCAACTATATATCGTTTGTTGCCCATTATCAATGATCGCTAATCTTTTGCTTTATCAAATCGTGATCGGATGATGACTTTTGAATCCATCCAGTATAAGCTATTAATCAGCGGCGTAATTACGATGTTGTACTAGGGGGGGGATATATGTATTTTAAAATAAATTTTACAACTGTTAAATAAATTAAGTATTAATAATAAATAAGTCATAGTAAATAGTTTTAAAAGTAGATCTAATTTTCTGGGGGTAAGGTAACACATAGAGATGCTTGAATAAAAATTTAAGATCATATAATCAAAAATTACAAATTATATACAATAAAAATAAAAAAAAAAGTTCCACGTACTACGCAAAAAGAGTCATTTGAGCCGAAATTTCAACGTTAAACAGGTGTTCATTCATCGAGATAATTTTTATAAAACATAAATCGTAAATAGGAGAACATTTTATGTGTCTATTGGTAAAAAATGTGTACCGAATAAAGTATTTAAAATTGTATAGGTTTTAATAAAGAAAAAACAATATTTTAAGTGAAAATAATGATTTTCGTTAATATTTTATTTCTGAACGAAACTAAAAAAAAACCCCCGGCTAATTTTTGTTCGCTTTTTTTTCTGTGCTACTGCCTGTTAGTAAAACCATATTACTTTATAATTAAAATTTTAAGTTTTATTAAATAAAATCGAGATATTTCCAATATTCTTAAAACTTTATACTCAGTCCAAAAGTAGTAATGACATTTTGAAAGTAATTATGACATTTCAGGATAATTTAGATTTCTCAGCACTATTATTTATATATTTACAGCTAAATTTTGAAAAATCATTTAATGAAAATCACATCTACAAAAGATTTTACTTTTTTTGTTCAACTTTTCGCTAGTTTTTCCTTACACTTAGAAAAGTTTTAAAGATAAGAGAAAAATTACTTTTTTCGAGTGAAAACTAAAAAAAACGTCTGATCTATTGAGTAACTAACTTTTAGACAATATTATGTAATTAAGTATTATCCAAAAAAGTGATAAGTGATGATACACATAACAAAAGAGACTACTTAATTTGAAAACTAATTATACATTCTTCGTTTCACTCAGAATATAAACGGCTTGGGGGGGATCTTCCCCCCTCATCCCCTCCCTTAATTACGCCCCTGCTATTAATTATTAGTGTTGTTATTGTGAAAATGTGCCCCATGTTTTGCATTGTACGCAAAACATACACGAAGGCAATAAAATAATGACAACCATATACCGAATTATGCAAAACTAAGAAAGGTTTTGATGCTCAACTGAACCACTATTTTTTTCCAAAACTTTGTTGCACATATTTTTTTAGTTAAAAATAGTATATTACATAAGAATCATTGAAAAATGGTAAACAATATTCAAAACAGAGTATTTGCATTGAAAAAAAATTTATATACTAATATAATAAGTAATTAATGAATACTTATTATACATGCAGCTTTCTGTAATATTAAACATGGATACTAAATTTTCATTTGTCAAATGATCATGAGACAAGCTATACGTGCATTTTTTTCATGTGTGTACTTAAAACTATTGAAGTAATTATTTTATTACTGTCTATAAAATCATTAATATGTAATTATTATTTAATATTTTTAGTTTTCAATAGAAATGATCTGTAGCGAAGCTACTCGAGTTCTGAATTATAAATATGGAGTTACCATGAATAAAAGTGATATAGAAGTTGAATTCTATTTACTTTTTAATATAATAAAATTTAGGGAGAAATTATTAACATTTTAATGCGAATAAACTATTGAAGTTTATGATATCCCATGATATTATCTTATCTTATCCAAATTTATAAAATGTGTTATATATTAGTAGGCATGCAGTGCAACTGATGTCGGCATTAAATCTAACAGAATAAAATATTAACCGACTTAAAATGTTGATCACCTACGTTCACTCAGTAATGATATTGTAAAATTTTAACAATATTAAACATCTATGAAGCACCAAAGTACAAACTGTTGATTATAATAAAATAATCGTTAAACGCACCCACATAAAAATTTGGAGAGAATTATTATCATAAATTTATTTTTTGTCAAGTTAAAAAGAAAAAAAAAACAATAAAAATTATGCACGTATTAAAAAATATAAAGTGTAATATCATTAATTAAATGTTTTTATTTGCCACGTAGTATTAGAATATGATTGCACACCTCATGTTGTGAAATTAGTCACCAATGAACAAATTAAATAAATATGAATAAGCGATAAAAGTAAACATAAACAATATATTGTTAATATTTATAATCATGATGATAATCCTCGCTTCTTACTGTATGCTAAATCTAAAACAATTGAATTTATTTAAATGTTAGTGTAGAAAGTTTGTTTGGGTGCGACAAACGAGTTCATCGATCGAATAACGTTTGAAACGTCATTAACACAGCTAATAATAATAATAATAATTATAGTAAAATCAGTCGTGTTGAAATATTAAAATATTAAACTAAATATGAAACGAATAAAGTAAAATATATTGCGAACAAAGCTCCGTCGGCCGACGACGTTACCCAGAGTGGCCTCTCGTTAACCGGGCTGACCCACATTTCCCAAGTCCCGGGTCCTGACTGCTAGCTAATAATACACTAGTCATATCCGCGTCGACGGATTTTTGCGAAAATCGCGTTTAATATGATCATCGTATATTATTATTATTATTATTATAGATGCGCGAGCAAACCGTCCGAATTGTTTTCTCCGTAAAAAAAAAAAAACGGGCGTGTGCGGTGCTGCAGCACAATTAAGTCGGGCGCGTGCTCGCGTAGGCGAACAACTCGAACCATTAATGGCTTTTTGTTCTTTTTCCGCGACCTGCACCGATACTTATCGCGTGCGGAAGACGCGTTTTGACATGGTCCGCGGCGCGTGCGGTACGTCCTAACCCATTGTTGAAGTCTCCTATACGACTATTTCAATATAATAATAATAATATTATTATAATAATATACGTACCTATCTGTGTACAGTTTAAAAATAATATTATGCGCATTTTGTAATAAAACTATACTCGACTATTATAATACTGAACGTTTGTATGTTTATCGTTCGTATATATATATATATATATATATATATACATTTTATTAAAAATATATCCGCCTATAACAATACTTTACGACTTATATCGCGTATAAAACATAATATTGTACACACCTCGTCGAGACTATAATAATAATAAAATAGTCAATGAAATTCTAGTGATGGGAGTCCGCTGGAAACTAACCTGTGGTTGGGGGAAGGGGAGGGCTTAGAAAGCCAAATGACGAAAAATAGGGGAATAGTAAGTTCCTACACGAGAGCAGCAGGCAAACAATGACTTACGTTAGTTTCTACACGGTAAACATATTTTTCATTGCTCATCAATTGTTGATTTACATCGTATATCTCAAAATCTCTGTTATTTGAGTCCCTCCACGAGTGGGACCTCTAATTTACCCTTTTTAAATTATTGATTAAATTAATCTTCTGCCCAGAAATCTAATCTATCACCAAATTTCATCAAAATCGGTCTAACCATATAACCTTATAATAATAATATTAATAAAATGATAAAAATGATAAAAAAATATAATCAAAATCGCATAGAACATTGTCATATACCAGCGAATAAAGTTTCAATAACAAATATTATATTATATATTATTATTTATAACAATTTTTGGCATCGTACGAGTATATATATATATATATATATATATTTAATTGTGTATAATGTACTTACATATTTATTTTTTTCCGTCGTGTAGGAATTAACATACGTACCTGGTTTTACCGTGTAGGAACTTACATTCGCCCAAAAAATATGGGTTAAAAGAAAAGATGCGCATAATGAATAATTAAACTAATTATCATTCAATGACACGATCAAACTAATTATGAATATGGACACCGGTCTACAGAATCAGCTTGAAACCGGGTAATTGTATTCGCCGAAATCGAAGTGATGAAGAAACTAAGTAATACCTAATAATCTGTAAGTACCGGTTAAACCATCATCATTATCATTATCATCATCATCGATCCTTTTACCACCTGCCTGTACGAGATGAGAGTTAAACGCGACGCGATCAAGAACGTGCATCAGTCATACGAACATCTTATATTTTGTTTATTTGATGTTGATGGATTGATACCCATTTAAATGTATAATATATACTAAATAAATAGAGATAACAGTATATAGATGATACATAAATAATTTATGAAAGAAATTAGAACAATATAATAATATATAATATAACTAAATTAATATATTGATTTATAATTACAGATTAGCTTTGCCTACAAAAATTATTGATGTTAATAATATAAAAATTATTATTAATTATTACTTGACTACAAAAACAGCGATAAAAACCGATAAAGTTGTAGGTATTTAATATAATAACCAAAAATATTAGATTTTAAAAATTTAATAATTAGAAAACTATTTATCCGCGTGGATTTTAGTTCTCGCCATTGTTTACAGCATCAAAAAATACATGAGATAGCGATAAAACATTATAAACTTTTTTAAGTGGTCGAAATTCTAACATCAAACGGTTATTGAGAAAAAACCTAGATCTCATGAAATTTCGTAGTTTAATATCAAGAATTAAGAATTTTATTATATAAGAACTAACAAAAAAACGAGAAATTTCCAAAATTTCTAAAACGCTATAGATAACTCAAAATTTATCAAATGTTTTAAACAATTTTATGAAATATTTTCATAACAGTTTTTAGTAGTTGTTGAAAGTTTCGAGATTCGAGCTATATAATTTTGAACTTATATTAAAAAAAAAAAAAAACAGTTGTATGAAAATTCATATTTTGCCGTTTTTTTTTTCAATTTTCGTCAGATTATCAGCATTTTTGAAACAAATAATTAAGAAATTTGAAAAATGACCACTTAAAGTGCCATTTGTGTATGATATTGAATCCATAGAGTTACCGATCAAAATTTTTGAACGAATAGCTCTATACTGTTCCACAATAAACATTAGTAAAAATTATGTTACAAAGTATAAACGTTGATAATTAGATCTGCTTTTTTTTTGTTTTATTATGATGTTAATATTTTATTGTAATTTTAAATTATTTATGGAGTATTCATTAGGAGCATGTTATTATATGAAAATCAATTTTAGTTTTTCGTAAATGTTTTATGCAATAAAATAATCTACAGTAAAGTTCAACATTTAAGTTCAATTCTTCAAAACTGAAATTATTATTGTGTATTAGATGAAGTTCCGTTCAGAATCGTTTTATTGAAGAAATAATTTAACGTTGCTTTGAAATTCAATGCGCCCGTTAAGAATATTATCCCATCCGAGGTGCGAAGAACACCCAACGAGCAAAGTACACACTTTTTTAAAATTATTTCAACAATAATCTAGTTAGAAACTTGAAACATTCACCAATTACGAAAAATAGCAACAAGAACACTCTATAAAAATTTTAAAAACATTTAATCAATTTTGAGTTAGCTATTATATTTTGAAAATATTGGAATATTCTCGTTTTTTGTAAATTTTTATTTAATACACTTTTAATTCTTGATATTAAGACTTCAAAATTCAATAAAACCTCACTCGCATATATATCAAATTGATCTAAAAAAAAAAAAAAAAACTCAAAAATCATAGGTCAACTATTGTGATCGTGCTCAATCCGTTACCGTCCATTTACTTTTATCAAATCGTCTATAATTTTGTTTCAAATATCAATAAATATTTCTTTTATTTTGTGTCGTAAAATTTTGAAGATTTCAAATTAAATTTATTAATTTTTATAATAATAAAAAAAAAAAGGTATCATGTTCATTATAAAACTTAATTAGGTTTTACTAAAATATTACAACCAGAACTATGTGAAAATAGAACAACATGAAAATAGTAGTCTTGTCCTAAGTAAAAATTATGAAAGACTAGTGAACCGTCGTATTAATATTGAATTCTGGTTTTGAATAAATCTGAATTTTTATTGCTACATATCTCGCTAGTGATTTTTATTTTATGCCAAATGATAGATATTATATTATAATTTACTAGAATATAAATGCGATTACCACGAGCGGAGTATGTACATATTAAAAAGAACTGTATCTTAGAGATGAATTTAAATGTTGGTTAATATTACACGCCGGGTAGGCAATAATTATATTGCACATAATGATACATTTATTGCGGTATCTAACCTCCCCCCCCCACACATGATTCCTATAGTGTTTATAAAATAGCTCGTTTTGACGGAATAATTATTATACAAGTATAGAAAATATCCGCCAAAGTATATACAGGATGTCTGACGAAAGACTTCAGAAACTATAGAAAAGCGTTTTAACACGTAAAACGCTTTTCATGATAATATGTCAATCGTAAATAACAATTGCCTAAGTGCAGTTTTCAATTTTAACTATCGTCGTCGTGGATTATTGAGTAAAGTACCAAGCTTACCAAAAAATAATTTAATGTATTCGAAAGTTTTTTATGATTTTTCCAATCACGTGTTGTTTTACATTATCATTTTCGTTGTCGCAATTTTCGTATGAAGAAAAACGATTATAGTGCTGGTATTTTGATGCATATTTTTTTTATAGTATTCCAAAACGTAGGTCAGTAAGAAGGAATCGTGTTTTGAATGATACTGATTATTCAAATATAATTTTTGTTTTGAGTTTTTCGACAAATTTCACATTTTTTTTTTTTAGCTTTTTTAAGGCGTTTTATGATGATTTAATCGCATTTCCTCAGCTTTCAGAGAATTTTTTTCATGTGAAAATATTAAATATTATTCGATTATACAGTGAACCAACAAGTTTTTTCACGTAATAATTAGCAAAATAATGTTAAAAAATATTTTTAAAACTGTTAATTTATAATGAATAATTAAGAAATGATTATGTCAAAAGACCTATTACGAGGTATAGATGTACTGTACATAAATAGTACATAAATATATATGGATTAGAAAATGTATTTAATTGATGTATCCAGTGGCGTATTTGAAGGATGTCCAGGGGGGCTAAGCCCTTCTAAAGAATAGTTTTAGTCCCCTAACTTATCACCATCATTAAATGCTATTTGTACAAATAAATAGTATCATGATGTACGAATTACATAGTCAGATTTCATTTTAGCCCCCCCCCCGCCCCTGGAACAACTACCGTAAATAAGTCCCGGAATGTATTTATGTTTCAACAGAGGTGCTACAATAGTTGGTAGTAATAGGTATTGCACGTTGAAAAAGGGCCAATAGAGTTTATAAATCTAGTTTCGGCACTGCCAGTCACCCTGTATAAGCGAGATCGCATCACCGTTCATGCACCGGCAGCAGCAACCAGCAGGCGCATAGTTTGGTAGCCAATTTATAATAATATATATATATATATAGGTATATTATACGTCTTGCATATCACTATATTATTTACATTCATTTCGCCGTCGACATTGTATAACGTGTCTCGCCGCCATTCGCGTATACGTCGTACCTACGGGTGTATAATAATATTAGGTATATATATAGTAGGCTTACAGTATATTATTGTACATTCGATTTAACATTATTACGTCCGATTCGAACTAAAAGTAATAATTTCTATGCAACACGCTGCCACCGCCACCAAGTTTTTCAATATTACGGCAAACGGTTTTGACGTGAATGAACGTTGAATTAATTATTTGAAATATAATTTATGATCGGGAATGAAATCGCGCGCTCGCTCGCACACACACACACACACGCACACACGCATATAGTGTATACGTATACCGTATGAGCGTGGCCCCGGGGTCGGCATGTGAAGGATTGACCATTGTGCTTTAAAGAATTTTTACTTTTGTTGTCTGATATTATATGCACGTTAGATGTGTAGAAAGAGAAAAAGATTGATTGAGTTTCGTGTCTTGAGTGTGTAACAATAATTCTGATTTGAAAAAAAATAAAAATGTTTTTACGAAACTCCGTAGGTACGGGTAATATACACCGACAATGCGCACGCGCATAATACCTGCAGTACATAGGTACGCGGGTGTATAAAAAATATTGAATATTAACAATAATAATTATTATCGTTGGAGATATTTTTCGACTCGTTAAAACGCATTGCTATTATATTATTATGTTCGCAGTATTATGAAATGCTTCGCGTAAATGAACAGTAATAATATTCTTACAAATCGTGAAATGACAATAACAAAACCATAGTGAAATAATAAATCAGACATTAAAATAATCGTATTCATTACGAGTGTGTATGTGTTATAATGAGATAATATTCAAAATAAATAAAAAATTTTGTTGTATTGTGAAAATATGATTAATGCTTTTTCGAACACGAAGTGATTAAAATTATCTAATACACTTATATATGTAATTTATCTAAGGATATACAATATTATGTTACCAACAATGTAAATAATCCGCATGTGAATCAGTTGCGGAATTTAACAACGTGTGAAAATTTCTTAATATTTAGAACGAAAAATTGCTTGTCTCATAATCGTGGGGTTGAAGTCGTCAGGTATATTTTATATCAGCCGAAAATTATTTTCTTTTTCGATGTTATGTAATATGACTTGTAAGAGCTATGTATAATATTTTCAATTTCTTAGAATAATTAACATGACATACATATAAATAAACTATTGCAAAAATTTAGTTTAACACGATAATATTAAGGTCTAGCATAATCTATTCCTATAGTGTTTTAGGTAATTGTTTTAATTAACTAAGTATTTTTACAGCGTGAAGTATTACAAAAAATACAGTTTACATTATGTATTTATATTTATAGTATGAGTTTATAAATTAGTTTACAAATGTGGATGCTATTCTTATGCTTCTAGAAAGACATTCTGCGGTAGTCGTGGTTTTAGTCTTAGTTTGGATGTTCTATTCAGATTTTATAGTGAAGTACTGTTTTGTTTAATTTTTCCGTGGAAGTTCTTAAATTTTTGTATTAACCGTTTTAAATGGTAGTGTAATCCCGCTCCATTATATTCATTTCACATGATCCAAAGGGCCTCTAATGTAAATATCATTTAGAGTGCGTTTGAATGCGCGAATCGAACATTCGGTTACTATACCATGATCAATTATTATTTATTTACTTTTATTTGATTCTATCTTTTAACATATTTACATATTTACTTATATATTGATATTAAGTGGGTGGACTTTATTTTCAAATGAAGTTTAGTATGGTAATTTTTAATCAATTTTATTGAAGATGGTCTCTCATCCAAAGTAAGCAGTATAAAGTTGCAATACAGTTATTTGTATCAAAATCAAAACAAATACGTATTAGTGCTACAATGTAAAATCATAGTGTGTTGCACAAGGGAAGGCCCCTGCAAATCGCGCACCCATCAATCCCGTAAAATCGTACTACTATGATCCACACACACACACACACACACACACACACTATGCATGCGCGTATCGAGTATAAACCCTCATAAATGGCATTTAAAATTATTATTACCGAGATTATTCAGTTGCACGTTTCGCGCGTGTTATACTTGCAGCTAATATGTATATGTATGCATAATAAACGTTTTATCATCCGATTTTATATAATATTATAATAAATTCAATATTTGTTAGCCACCGTAAAACGCTACATACATACACATAATCGCTTAATTTATACGCCGAATAGACTTTTACCTCTCGTGTTTATTAGCTTATATGTTATACAGACATGCCTCATAAAAGTATAATGTACTCGAATATTATGTATTTAACATTATTAAGTCGAATGATAAAACGTTTTCCGTTTTTCAATACGTAATATACGATTATTATAAGCATATTTATATTTTTTCTATATTATACCCAATGTGAACGCAATAATTTCACAATATTTTAATCTCTAATTGACATCGCATTTGAATAGTCGTGTATGTATACAATAATATGTCTTATATGCAAATTGAATAAACGATATAGGTATATGTATATAAATTTCGGTAGCCCCAGGTAATAACGCCGTGAAGTAGTATAATATCAGTCGAAATAATCACCTGGATACCAGTCGGAATATCTACAATTCTACACATTATCAAATCGATTCATTGAAACATAATAAACCAAAAAACACACCTTCGAAGAATGCATTATATTATCAATACACGTATTTTTTTTATTCGTATTTTATTTTTCTGTAAATTTCATTGCATTTAATATGAGAATTGTAGCACCATAAATCGTTCGTCGGTAGATGAATATAAAAATAAGTTCAGTCACAACGCACGGAACACTGCTGTGTGATCTGGAGCTGTTGTAAATGTATTGTGGTGATTACGATAAGGTTAGTTTTTAAGAATATGTGTTAACTTTCCTATTAGTCAAAAGTAAACATTTTTTCTACTTTAAAACTTATCCAAAATTTTCGTCTTCTAAATAGAAATTTGGATCTGTATAGTATTTTAAAAAGATCATTCTTCGATTTTAATAGTGAGTCTTTCCAAAAAAAATAAGGAAAATAAACTTTAAAAATATGCCGTAAACTAGATGTATTTGAAATTGGTTTTAGCCATTTGGTCGTCGCTTCAAAATTTATAGTAACAAAAACTTGAAATTTTCACACTGTGCCTCAGAAACAAAATTATCTATAACATACTCTGTAAAAAACACCACTTTTTGAATAACTATAGAATTTTGGAAATATATCGTTTTTTGTAAGTTTTTTTTTTAATATAAATTAATTCATTTAATATAACAAGCAGAAAATTTAATCGAATTTTATTCACACGCATAGATTGTCTAAGAGCACCAAAAAAAAAAAAAAAAAAAACTCGAAAACATTAGGACAATTTTTTTTATAATTGTTTGAATTTATAATTTGTAAGAATAAGCTGTCAATTTTTATGAAAAATAACGATTTATTTCAATAAACAATTTTATAACATTGAAAACATTCTAAATGTGTTGAAGTAATTTTATACGACTCTGAGTATATTTGGTTAAATCTGGTATTTTATACTTTGATTTAATTTTAAGTCCATATATTTTTTTTCAATTTTTTTTAATTTAATACTTTAAAACGCTTGAAATTATTTTGTATCAAATATTTTATGATAAAATATGAGTTGAAAAATTGTTTGTGAACTGTTTATTTGGAAATATGCTAGTAAAGTTGAAAAACACTGAATATGCGTAATCTCTTAGTAATTTATTTGTGGTATAAAGTAAGAGTCTTATGATGATTATTTAGACATAAATGTTACAAACAATATATATGAAATCAAATTAAACTTCAAGACTTAGTTAATGTATTATAGTAACACTCGTATCTTACCAGATCAAATAAAATTCACATCGTTTTATAATCATATTTTATATATCATATATCATATTTTAATACATAATATTACACCAATATAGATAATACGAAGTTATTGTCATGGAACAGTTTTTGCGTGACACTGATTATTTTATATTTAATGCTTTCAAACCAGGTGAAAAGTATTTGAAACAATAAATTCATCAAGTCTGTAAAAAGTAATTCATCATATCGTCGTATGCACATGTTTTCTATGCACCCTATAGCTTACTATACAGCACTAATATAATAATAATAATGATGCAAACGAGTCGATAATAATTATTATAAAAGTCAATTTAAGTTTAGTTAAAAATGTTTAAAGAAAAAATAAATAAACAAAAAAGTAAAAAAACTAGATTCTTCACTCCATTTAGAATCTAAAAAATACACACACTGTAAGTAATGGAATTATGTGAGCCTCAAAAATATCACAATCGTTATGTAATATGCGTTTATTGTTACTATACAAATACTAAGGATTTTTAGAGCTGCACGTCGTACAGTAGGCTCTTGCAACTATTCACATAACATTTAAATTCGAATATTTTTTTAATTAATTCTACTTTTTATGAAATTAATTTAAACTTGTATTACGCTGTGCACGCGTATTCGTGTCCTTCATATCATACATACATATATAATATATATATATATATATATATATATATTGGTTGGTATATTATATGAAATGTACGCACTGAAATTACTCTTCCTTTGTTGTACGGTCGATAAATTGACGAATATAATAGCATTAGATACTTATGAAAATCACGATTGTAGCAATGCCGAAATCAATTTCAATAGGAATAATAAAAAAAAAAAAAAACTGTTATATACTATATAAAATAATAATTCTATGATGTTCGTGGGTTATTTAGATCGTGCAACGAATAAATTGTTATCTTCTGGTAAATCAACTCTCGGACAGGTTAGGATTTATATAATTTTTGTGCTCCGTAGTCTGAATAGAAATAAAAAAATAAAAAGTATAAGAAACACAAAACCACTCCCACAATATATCAAATTATCGAGCAATCCTGGCAGAAAGGGAAAAAAGATCGAAAGAGAATAATAACAACAAAAAAAAACCTTATGTATTTCATGATTTTCTGTGTAATTCAAAACACTGTGTGCAGTGTGTATACATAATTATTATGCTGGTTTTGACTGGCGGCGGACTAGCTGTTATAATTTATTGGACTGCTTCGAATTCGTATAATAGTAATAATAATAGTAATAATAATAATATAATACGAGTATTCACAACGAATGAGTGAGTGTGTGTGTGTGTGTGTGTGTGTGTGATTGTGTAAAGCGTATATTAAATATGTATTTATAAGATGGACCCGACCGGGTCGACTTAATTTTATTTCATTTCCCCGTCCCCACCCCTCCGTTTCACTTATCTCCCTAACGAGATTCGTCGTTTTCGACGTGCCTGTAAACCAAAAAAATAAAAAAAAACAACAGCTTTTTCGTTCGGTCGCGTTTTAAACGCTATTCGTTATTATTTATTTTGGAACAAAAAAAAAAAAAAACGTATACTGCAGCGGCTCTTCGGCACAACGATATAGTAGGAAGGACGCATTGTGACGGGCGAAATCGGTGGAAAAAAAATAAATAAAACTCTTCGAATAAATAACACTATCGAACGGCTGTGTAATTGTTTTGTCCGATGACATATCCACCGTAATAATATTATAATAATTATAATGCGCTCGAAACGAATACGAACGAGCGTTATCCTTCTCCCGGTTCCCTCCCCTTCACTTTATGTTGTGTGTATATATATATATATATATATATGGTATGCGTGGTTAATCGTTTCGATAATATTTACGACGTTTGACCACCCCTGAAGGTCCCCCACCCCACGCGTTCGCTCGACTGGCAGATGTAAAACATAATATTTCTGATACAAATGGTTATAATTATTATTTTTTTATTCGTTCGCCGTTCGTATTTCGTTTCCCTTTTTTTTTTTTTTTTTTTTTAATACGCATTCCAAAACTAGTTTCATAAATAACATTGGACCGAGCACACTGGTATCGGCGATTTTCGCTGTTGATTTAGAGCCACTAAAAACGGTTTTTCATGAAAAATAATAATGAAAAAACCGGTGAGTTGTTAGGGGTGGATGATTTTTAATTGTTTTATTTTATCGCGGGTTTTATTATTATTATTATTTTTTTTTTAATATCTTACGCTGGCGTATAATTTTTATTTGTTTCGAGGTTTTTCCACCGAATACCTATGTGTATATATATATATATATATACATGTGTGTGTATATATTATATTTATTGCCTCCTGGCCGCGGACACATTGTGTACGGCGAAAATTATTAATTTGTGTACCGTTTTATTATAATTTTATTATTATTTTCATTGTTTTTATTTTTATTTTTTCGAAAATTAAATTTCCCACCCAAATAACCGGCTCGTTATTGTTGCAGCAACCTCATCTGCACGTTCACACACCAGTTCGGCATAAAAGAGCCATGAATAATAATATTATCATTTGTGTGTGTGTGTGTGTGTGTTTTAGTGCAACTATAACCGAATTTCTGTAGGGGGTTTAATAATTTCAAGAATATTCTATCCCATAAATTGAACAAAATTTAATAAATTATTATTATTACATGACTTTTAATTAATAACATGTTGACTAGTGTACAAAAACAAAACAAAAAAAGCGGGACATACTTCGCACGACGGGTGGGATTCTTTGACGGGTGTATTGAATTTTAAAGAAACGATAAATCATTTCTTCAATAAAACGATTCTGAACGAGGGAAGTTAATAATATAAATATAAAATAGTAGATACTGTTATTTAATAGTGTAAACATAATATACTTATAATAGTGTATACAATATATACATGGCAGTCTGTGAAATATGTGACAACTGATAAGGCGTTGTGGCTCTGAGAAACGTATTTGGGCGGCAGTCCAAAGGCCACACCGTAATTACCGACTTGTATCGAAATTTTAAAAAACAAAAACAAAAATTCTTCACCGTGTGTGCGACCGGGTGGAATGTCGTTTTGATATTATACGGTTTTCGAAACATACACACACACAAATTCCAAGGAATAGTACACGATCGCTGGTGTATTGGCATCGTACCGGCTCTACTACTACTACTACTACTACTACTATTTTGGGGCGAAACTGTATAATGCGAAATGTAATGATAATATTATATTGTTAAGTACGCGAGACGTACAATATTTCTGTGGGGCAAAATTATTCGAGTAATTTAAATCAAATCGAATATGATATGAAAAAAAAAAAGTAAAGTACTTTTTATTAATTTTTTTTTTTTTTTTTTTACTTAAAATGACCGAATTGCTTTTGTAATAATAATTTTCACACAAACAGGATAATACTGCACCTTACCGGCTTACACACTTACACTATCATCGACTATAATATATTTACGTCACTGATTTTGCAGAGTACCTAATTATTGCTATTATTTCGCGGCTAATCGAACGTTTTATCGATTTTAGATTCGAAGTGATGAAGCTAGTGTTTTTACAATGATGTTTTTTTATTCTTTTTTTTTTTTTTCTGTGTACAACTTTTCGTATAGAAATACTTGTCCAAAAGTTTCGATCAGTAACTTTTTGAAACCGGATTTGCCTCTAGATTGTACTTTAAAGGGGTCATTTTTTTGATTTCTTAATTCTTCAATTTTTTTT
>JAIPRM010004562.1:0-22651 GCA_025469315.1 Stegophylla sp. TES_Ste_2020 | reverse complement strand
ATCGAAACTTTTGGACAAGTATTTCTATACGAAAAAGTGTTAACAGAAAAAAAAAAAAAAATAAAAAAAAAATAAACATCATTGTAAAAACACTAGCTTCTTCACTTTGTTCAGAATCTAATATTATGTGTTACATTTTAAGTAAAATGTAAATATTTAATACACATAACTTTATAAATCCTACATTAATTCTACTTAAGTTAAATATAGGTAAAAATATAAAAGATAAAGATACCTATAGATAAGAATAAACAATATCCTAGTCTATCTATTGGGGCGGATCTAAAATGGTGTTTTACACTGTTTCCAATTAGAGGTCCTTATTTCACATGTATTTAAAAACATGGATACCCTGTTTTTAATAGAACAATGTTTGCAAACAAAATACATGGGTAAAGGAAGGTTGAAATCCGTTTCAGTCCGTGTACTCGTGTATTTGTTTCAGTCCGTATACCTGTGTACTTGAGTTAATATTTTTATGAAATATTTGTCTTTTAATTTTTTTAGATTCTGAGCTGAGCGAAAGAGTTTATGATTTTACTATGATGTTTACTTTTTTTCTTTTTACTTTAACACTTTTCGTATAGGAATAATTATCCATAAGTTTCAATCAGTAACTCTATAGATCCGATATCACACCCAAATGATACATTTTTTAAATTAACTTAAATGAAAAACTTTTTAATGATATCATTTTTTAAATTTCTTAATACTTTCATCAGAACTGTGGAAAACTCAGTTTGAGTTTTGTGATTTTATACACTTGGTGTCATAATTGACAATAGGTTTTGAGATTTGCCTGTTTAACTATTATATAATTATGGTTAAAGTAAAAGTACAACAACTATGGTTTTCTGTTTAAAGCCTATAAATTGTAAGTGTATACATTATTTTAAACGAAATTTAAATAATTTATTAGATACACGGATTCCTGAATAATCATATGTGTATCCAATACACGTGTACCCGGATTTTAATTACAAGTGTATTTTGTTACATGGATATTAATATGTTTAAGATACGTGTACACAAGTCCCATGTACATGTGTTGATTAATACCCGGTCAAAATTGGGAGTTCTATTTCCTATCCATACATTCATGAATAAACGTTTTAATATTTTTAGCGATTCTTTACAAATTTTATGTGAAACTATGAAAAAGCAAATCATATCAAGAGCATTTTATGGATGGCTTGCATATTGTCGTCATTTAACAACTGTACGAACACATTTATCTGGTCTTGTAAACACTGCTATAATAGATTCTAATGATGCCGAAACAGGATTGACTAAAGAAAAATGGTATTCATTTAAAAATGATGCTAATCTTATCAACGATGATGTGAAATTTGAAATATTTAGACTCACTTATTTTGGCGGAGTTCAACATGATATACGAAAAGAAGTATAACAGTTAAAAAAAGTATAATAAATTAAAATATATTATACAATAACTTTGTTTTAGGTTTGGCCATTTTTATTAGGATATTATAAATTTGGTAGTACAGTAGAAGAACGTAATGCTCTTGATTTGCGTTGTAAGCAAGAATATGAAACAACAATGTCCGAATGGATGGCTGTTGAAGCAATTATCAGACAAAAAGATCGTGAAACAATGGCAGCTAATTTAGCAAAACTTTCTAGTGAAAGTACATCTGGTGGAGATGCGCCACCACCTACCCCAAATACTTCTAAAGTTCTCAGTCAAGAACTCAGTAATGATGTAAGATTTTTATCATTAAATTAGAATTATTGAAAAATCAAGTTGTGAAAACTATCAAATAATAATTATGAAATATAGGTATTTGAAGATAATGTTAATTTTTCATCTGACGAAGATTATCCTCCAGTTGTTGACTATACTCAATTAGAAAATAATGTTGATTTATGTGATAACAGTATGTAATATTTTTTTAAATTAATTTTTGTTAAATAATAATTTCGAGGTAATTTACTTATTTTAGCTAAGAACCAACAAAATCCAGAAGAGAATTTAGATAATCTACCAAAGGGGACTGATTGTGATAAAGTAAGATGTAAAATATTGCAAACATTTTAAACAGATATTTTTTTTATAGTCATCACAATTTTAAATAAAACCTACTCATTAATATAGTACTTTATTTAAATTATACATTTATTTTAGAAATCATTATCATCTGATGAAGGGTTGGGTAAAGATGAGGTTACTGAAAAAGAAATTACCATTAAAAAAGAAATTGCATCTGAAGGTAAATATAATAAACACAAAGTATAACATATATTATAATAGTAGTAATAGGTACCTAATATTATTAATCTTTATAATTTAAAATGTAATGCCATATGATGCATCATATATATATATATATATATAGCTTAGGGTAACTATATTAAACGGGATTATCTTATCTTCAACTTTGTGTCCCGTTGTCCTGACAAAAGTTAAATGGGAAAATTTTATTCAAATCTGTTCCGTCTTAATCTCTTTTTTTTTTTACTGTTAATATCTATTTTAATTTTGTAAATTTATTTTATAAAAAAAAATATCTCTGTATGCTACTTTTGTACGACATTCTTCAATAGAATGATACTGGAATCAGCACTTTTATTGTGGTATTTTTGGTTTCTAGTTGTTTTAATTTTAATTGCTGCGTCACATTGTTGTGAGCGATGTAAACCATACATAATTTTATTATATTTTTGTAACTTTACTGTGACTTTACTTTACTTTTTTATCTAATATATGAAGGAAAATAAATAAAATGATGAATAAATAAATAAAATTTTCAAAATTTTCTTGTGCCAAAATGTTTCTCATATTATTGTTTATCTATGTTTAAATTTTCATAAAGCTTTAAAATTTTTTTATTTAGTGGAAAAGCAAAATGTGTGATTTTGATAGAAAAGCGGAACTTACATTTTTGGTAAAAACCTGCTATGCCCTAAATTTTCCCTGTAAATAACTACATTGTACCATATATTTATTGTAAAAATTTACTTTTAAAAAGGTAGTTAAAGGTAGTTTAAGGTACATAAAAAGAATACTTCTTCAATTTCATTCAAATCTGAAAACTGTGTCATACATTTCTTGATATTATATATTAAATAATTTATAAGGATTAATTATGTATAAATATTAAATACTATGTGGAAATGTTGAAGCATTTTATAATATATTTACCTATTTTTTTATTTTTAGATAAATTGTTATATTGTTCTACTCCGGTAATTGTGACTGCAAATGTAAGTCAAGAAAAATCAATGGAAAATTCTAATGATGAAAGTGATAGCAATCAAAATATAGGTGAGCATTGAAAAATTAGTTAGGGAAATAGAATAGGCATTGGACAATTATCCCATTTTTCTCAACAATTTATAACAATTGGTATATGTTATAAGCTTAACTTACTACAATGCTATTTGTTTGTATTTTTCAATACTGAGTTATATTGAAATTAGTACAAAAATTATGTTTTCCATGGGTAACTAATTTTTTTCATGTCACCTTAAGGATGTCCTGTGGAGATACAAACTTTATTTCAAATGGCAACGCCCTATTTTGATTGAAAAATTTTGTACAGGTCATTTTTCTTGTTAATTTTAAAATATGCTTTTTTAAAAGGTGAAGATAAAGCTTCTAAATTAGCAGTAGAAGACAATGAAGTAGCAGCAGGATCTAATCATGAACAAAGGTCTGCTTGCATATCTCCAGCAAGTTCTCAAGGAGGCGTTTATCCAGTAATTATTTTTAAATTTTATATTATTAACAAATAACTACTTACATAATTATCATACAGGTGGAGTTAGTAGAAAATTTTGGACTAAACGTACATAGAATAGATAAAGACGTTCAAAGGTGTGACAGGAATTATCCATATTTTACTCTAGAAAATCTGGATAAACTAAGAAATATCATATGCACGTAAGTGTTTTCTTTACTTTAAACAATTTGCATTTACTAATCATTTACTTTGTTTCATTCCTAAAAATATTGCTTAATTTATTATATTTCCATGTATAATTTTTATTTTAATATTAATAAGTGCATTTTGGTACCTACTAATAATAATATCAATAATAAATGTATTACAATTTTTATAAATATTATATGGAATTTAGGTATTTTGTTCATACTACTTGATATTTCATACAAATAAAACAAATTGTTAATTGAATTACATAATTTTTTTATAGATATGTTTGGGATCATTTAGAAATGGGATACATGCAAGGAATGTGTGACCTTGTTGCCCCCCTTTTGGTTATCCTGGATGATGAAACATTATCTTATTCATGTTTTTGCCTATTAATGGAAAGGATGTCAGCTAATTTCCCACACAGTGGTGGTGCTATGGACACACATTTTGCAAATATGAGGTTATACTATAAACCATACACTATTATCAATTGTTATTTTATAAACTTAAATATAAATGGATTTATAGGTCATTAGTGCAAATACTAGATTCAGAAATGTTTGAGCTTATGCACGAAAATGGAGATTTCACTCATTTTTATTTTTGTTACCGTTGGTTTTTATTGGATTTCAAACGAGGTAATTAAATGTGAATAATTATAATATTTTTGATATTTTATTATCATCAAATGGTGCTTGTTTATGGTATATAGTAATATTAACTTAATTTCAATTATAAACAACAAATAAGTACATGCTATACATCAATAGATTTTTAATCATTATGTGTGAACTAGCTAGGTAATATTAAAATAAAACTTACATTTTTAGAATTATTATATGATGATGTATTTACGGTATGGGAAACGATATGGGCAGCCAAAGAAATGTCTTCTTCTCACTTTGTATTGTTTATTGCTCTTGCTCTTGTTGAAACGTACAGAGATATTATTTTGGCAAATCATATGGATTTTACGGACATAATCAAATTCTTTAATGGTAAATTTAATAATAAGTTTACTTAAGTTTTTAGGAAGTATTTTGTTGTGTGATTATTTTGTTTTTCTAGACAAAACTTATTTATAAAATAATTTGTCATTGATCAAAAAAATAATTATTTATGTTTTTTATTTTTGTGCAATAGAAATGGCAGAACATCACGATACTAAAGCAGTCCTATCATTGGCAAGAAATCTGGTTTTACAACTACAGACATTAATTGAAAATAAATAAAATATTAAACATTGTTCAATCCCATGACGTACAGTTATAATTTTCAGGGACATTAGAATTTAATTTTTTTGATGAAACTGGTCTTAAAACATCAATGTAGTTACATCAGTTTAATTGGCAAAAATGAAAAGGGTCTACTAAGAAGAAAAAAAAACTTTCAAAACTAAGCAATTCCATATTATATATCAAACTAGATCAAAACTTGACCTGTTCTATCCTATTACTATTATAGAAAATGTATATCTATCAAACTATTAAATTATAATATATAGAATAAATAGTAAGACTTAATTATAAAAGGTTAAAGAAAAACATTTTAGGGACATATGTTTTATAAGATTACACTTTGTTTATCTCTTCAGCTTCAGTCTTCTTATAATCGGTATAGATTACATATTATCCATGCACAAAACTGTCAAAGAAGCACCATTTTAAATTAGGACAACTGATTTTCCAACTAATTAACATACATTATGTATACATTATCTAAAATTTTAAATTATTAAACATAATATATATATTAATTGATTGAAATATAATATTTGCATATATATTTTTAATTAAAACTATACATTTAATGTATATATATATATATATTTATTTCATATTTTTAAAATTATTAATAAATAATCAAACTAAGACTGCCTTATAAAAAGTATAATGTTTTTGTTGGAATATTTTTATTTTTAATACTTATTACATTTAAAATAAAGTATGTGTTAAATACTATTAACTATAGATGAATAATTTAATTTAAATGTATGCAATTTTACATTTGAATATAAAATTAAAGTGTTCACTTTTGTTAATGGGAATTATCTAAGGTCACTAAAACACTGTTTTGTTATGATATTAGAAGATATTAGGAGTATATACTCGTAAATTATGATTGTTATATCTTACAAGCATAACCATTAAATACAAAAATTAAGAATATTTTTATATTTTATTAACTCTACATCATAGATATAACTTATATATCACATTGATCAATTTGAATGAAAAACACAAATAATTTCTTAAAAACAATATCAGTTAAGGCATATTTAAATATTAATCTAGTACAAAAACTACAAATGATGATAAAAAAAAGCATAAAGTGGTTGTTAAATATTTATTTTTTAAGTTCTTTGTTCTGGTATTCATGAAAATAATGTGACAATCAATTATTTTAATTCATTAAATATTAATACGTAAAAAAAAGAAAAGAAAAGAAAGTTTATTAAATCTGTAATTAATTGTACAAGTATAATTTCACTATTCATGAAGTCATTCTCTTCTAATTATTTATAAATTTTCCATGTAAAATAATCTTATATCGATCAATAAGAGTTATATAATTTAGGCAGGTCTATGCATACACCTAACCCATCCCAGTGATCCTTTTACTGAAGAAAGTGTAGCATTTATGACATTTAGATCATACATAAACTATTTTTATTTGCCCAGAACCCTCTCCCTTGAATAAATCCTATGCGCAGGCCTGAATTTAGGTCGTTAATACAGGCTTATATAAGTAAAAATATAAATTATCCATGGTATCTAAATAAATATTAGTTTTCATACAAAATATTATTGAGTAGTTATCATTTAAATAAATAATCAAATTGAATAAGAGATTATTTGTCAAACATCTTAAAAATGTAAAAAAATTCAAACCTGTTGTTCTGAAAGAGGAAAGTGGTCTTATACAGATCTATACAAACATTTGCCTTATTAGTCATGAACTGTTTTTATAAATTATCTAAATTAATTATTTTAATAAACATTTCTTTTAGAATTATACACTACACTAATACAGGAAATTTAACAAAACTTGTCTATAATTAATTAATTAATTTAAAAGAAAGTGTCCCAGATCCTACCTCGATAGACACCTCAAGTTTAAACTATAACAAACGCCACTTGATTAGGAATAATTAGTTATGAATTTCAGTAAATGTTAGAGCATGGAATTGTTACTACTTTTTTTATTACTATAAATGTTCATGATATTTGTATTTTATTAGTTTAAGTAAAATTGTTTAAATTTCAGGTATATCTTAAGTCAGTTAGGTTTGCTTCATATTCTTACAATGTACTCATTAATTATTAATATATTATATTGAACCAATTACAAGTTACCTATAATATAATGTAACTTTTATTTTAAATATTGTTCTATTGTTATTGAATGCTATAATAATTATTGTTGTTACTTTTTAAATAATTTATCAAAAAACATATATACTACTACTTAATATATAAATAAATAAATTATAATTATTATTAAATTTGTATTCCTATACAAATTTTTTTCATTATAAATTGTATGTTAAAGATGTTATTTATGCAAATGGCCAAGTTTCAAAATAAAATCTAAGTAACTAAAATTTGCATACAAAACATTTGAATCTCGAAAAAAATTAATTTTATTATTTTTGAATGTACTCAATAATAATTGTATATATATTATTAAAAAAACATAAATACTTATTAAAGTATATTTGTAAATGTATGTTTAAAACTGAAAATATCTATAGTTATAATTTTATAATTTATCCATTTTGATTATTAAATGAAAAGTTATATTTATCCATTTATTTTATTTTACTTATTTACAACTTGAAATCAGTGGTGGTGTCTTTGGGTGTTTATGTCGTGGGGTTAACGCTGTACAAGAATAAAATTATGAATTCAATCTAAATTTGTAAGAAATTGAAATAATTTGCCTCATAAGATTAATATTTATTGCATAAATACATTTATATTTGAATTGATATCACACAATAAGTAATTCTTTCAAACGCAAAGTACGTTTTTCAGGACGTTATATATATTTCTACGACATCTTGGTAATATATATATTGAATGTGTTTTGTTGGACGATTTTGAGTATTAATATTTGACCAAGGTATTGAGTTTGCAACCAATGTGACTGGTAAATAGTGAAGCCAGGCTAACTACTTGTTATCAGTTGTAACTGTCTACATAATAGTTTGTGTACTAATAAATAATTATTTATTATAATTAGAGACCGAAATTTTATACATTTGCTTATTCATAGTGAGTGCATAGACCAAAATTAATTTTACATATACAAAAAACTTCTGAATAACAGATATTTTCAGTCACCAAAATTTAGTCTATTATTTAGAGGCGGGTTTAGCTTGCAATAATACACCCTTGTTCTCAAATAAATGTCCACTATTTAGAGGTGTCCGTGAGGGGAGGTTTCACTGTAATTGCATATTTGGAGGGTTGGTACACATTCTTTCATAAATGCATAAAATGTGTATATTTTGTATACAGTTTTGGTAAATAATCAAATTATTTAGTCTTTTTATTTTGAAAATAGGATTTTAGATTCTGAAAGAAGTGAAGAAGCTCATGATTTCACAATGATGTTTATTTTTTTTCTCTCTCTCTTTCTGGAAACACTTTTTTCATATAGAAATACTTTCAGAATCGATTTATTGGAGAAATGATTTATAGTTTCTTTAAAATTCAATACAACCATCAAGAGAATCCCACCCGACGTGCAAAGAACACCCCGACAAGTGAAGTACACACTTTTATTTTTTCTCTTTCTGGAAACACTTTTTCGTATAGAAATAATTATCCAAAAGTTTCGATCAGTCTCTATAGAACTCAAATCACACCCGGATGGTACTTTTACTTTAAAGAAATTATTTTTCCACTTTCTCAATACTTTTTCCAAGCACGAGGAAAATCTATCGAAAAACGTCAAAATATGCAATTACCGGAATTTCCATAAAATTGAAAATTACTTTTTAATACAACTTCTAAAATGCATCTAGTGACTTGAAACTTTCATCAATTACTAAAAATAGTCACGAGATTTCAAAAAGATTTCATAAATTTTGAGTTAAGTACAACATTTTGAAAATTTATTATTTTTTGTTAGTTTTTATGTAATAAAATTTTTGATTTTTGATATTAAGACATGAAAATTTAATATATTCTTACTCATATCTATGTATAATTGACCTGAAAAAATCTTGAAAGTTAAGTCAACTTTTTTCTCTATATCCGTTTGAAGTTAGAATTTCAATAAAATTTGTTAGTTTTACACGCTTAAAAGTTTTTTAAAATAAAACTCTTCTTAAAAGTGCCATCTATTTATAAAAATAAATTTTATTAAATTAGTGAACATTTTTAATCATCTTATATACGGAATAATAACCAGTCATTTGAACAGTATTTTTATTTGCATAATCACTCAGCACATATAATAGTGGCTATAATTGTAACTATATTAATAGTATACTATACATCATTATAGTAGTATACTATGTCATAAATAATCCATCATCCTTCAGTATCTTCATTGGTGTATTGAATTGAATATAAAATACATAAAACTATAAATAAGGTATAAATTGAATGGAAAACTGAATTAATACAGGCCTTAATAAAATTTAAGTTTAATAGATTTTAAATTAAATTAATTTATTTTATTAATTAAAAAAAAACAGGTTTTTATACGAAATATACAGATAAGATAAAAAAAAAATTACATAATATAATACATTATACAACTCTTCTGACTTCAAAAAATCTCTTTAAATAATATACCTGTCCAACAGTCATAGAAAGTAAAACAAATGCTTCAAAGAATGACCACATTACAACACGATTATTTGTAGCTTCATTAATAGCTCGGTGATTTCTGTCACGAACATTCATATACTCTTGTTCATGCTTAACACTTGTTAGTGCAGCTCCTAGATTACGGAGCATACTCTCTAATTTCTTATGTTCACCATCTTCAGCTATAAAATAGAAAAGTTTTAAATTTTATTTTATTGTACCTAGTTAAATATTGAATGCAATTGACATTTTTAAAAAAAAATTAGTTGATTTAGTTTGTGCATTAATCAATAGTTTTATAAACTGAGTCACAAACAATTTTAAACAATATTTATGTGATATTCCTAATTTTATAGGAAATACATAAAAATTATAATCATACCCTAAAATAAGTATTACTGAATGATATATAGTGAAACCTCTAAATAGCGGACTCTCTCAGTCACCAAAATTGTGTTCGTTATTTAGCGGGAAGTTCAGCTTATAATGAATATAATGAATACGCCTACGTTCCCAAATAAATGTACGCTATTTGGAAATGTATTTAGAAACACTATTTAGAGGTGTCCGTTAGGGGATTTTATACATTTTGTATAAAATGTAAAGCAATTGAAATTATTATAGAAACATATTTACTTTTATCGTCTTTTTCAACGTCTACTTGTTCTGGTTCAGTTACTTCCATACTGAATAATACTACTTTTGGTGTCATTGTTGACATTTGGTTACTGAAACAGTATGTATAAGCTCCTTTTTTCGTTGCAGCAAATGTATATTTTCCACTAGACTCCCGCAATCCTTCATATATTAGTTCACCATCAGGATCAATAATTTTAACATCTATATCCAAGAAACCGCCCTCAGATATTTCATACATCAAACCTGGAAATCAATAAAATAATAACTCGAAATGATATATGTAACACACTAGTATAAATTGAAAATTCAATTGAAATAAAAGTGAACACATTGATTCGATGAACAATGATTTCGATAACAAAAATTACCCAATTTAGAGCCGATCTCAACTTTGTCGAAAAAACATTCTTCGGCATGAGCATCAACAGTCAAAAAATAACTTAAACCTTGTTGAAAAACGCCAAAGAGGGTAAGGAACTGAATGTAGCAAAAAACAAATTTCTGCATTTTATAAAAGTAATTTAATTAGAGTTAAATAGAAAAGTTTTAGTTAAATATAATATTCGAATAAAAAGTAAAAATAATCTATGCCTAATCGTAATATCGAAAGAATATTATAGAAAAATTAAGGCATCGTCAACATAAATTCTTCTCCATTCAGTACAACAATAATATTATAATCGTTATCACTGGCTTTTTGATATGATACACGTCATCGAGGTAGTAATTAATGGAACCCATAGGATAAAGATAAAATGGAACCTATCCAAAATAATTTATGATTAAATTTGTCCAATGTCATTTTGTCCAACGTTATTTAATCGAAGACAACTGTATATCTCTGAATTTAACTCTAGAAAATAGCTATATTTATATTGTCAATCCGCATAATAATAATAATATGTAAAATTAAAATATAAGAAATGTTTTCAACTTTTAAGGAAGGTTTTTTACAGAGAAAAAGATCAGAAAAGTTGTCCGAGTGATGCTATCAATGTCTTCTATATATAATATAAAAACGAATGTAATATTCTGTTTGTCCTTTATGCATTACTACACCATTCCAGGTGCGTGCCGAAGGGATGGTCGTGAGGGTTGAAACCATATCTAAATTGATTGGCTTAAATTTCCTCGACTTTATTCAAGTTATGAAATAAAAATAACTATACAGTATGCAAGGATAACACCTTATACAATTATTGTATTATAGTTTTCTGATTTATCAAATATTGGTGTTCGTAAAGAAAAGTAAGTCAATGCTTTCGAATTGAATTGGTTGAAAAACGAACGATTGAAATAAATGACTGAGAAATGCGATACAACTTTTTTCTGGACGTGACCGTAAATATTAAAATAAAAAATAAATATTTTTTTATAAAAATCTCTGCTTATAGAGAAATAAAAGAATAGATCAACTTAAATAGAAAAAGAAAAATGCCCGTTTGACAACTTGATTTTATTAATCATTTTTTTTTATTATGATAAGTTATTCCAGTAGTAACTGTTTTTTGAAAATTATACGAGCATACAGAGTGTTATGTTATTAAAAAAAATTTGTTTTCTAAAAATATCTCTATAATATTTTTGTAAAATGTTTAGTTAACGGATAACTATATATTCCACTAATTATTGATATCGTTACAAAGTTAAATACTTAAATAAGTTCAAAAGTTAATTCGAAAAATGACCTGTCTAAAGTACAATCTAGAGGCAAATTCGATTGCAAAAAGTTGCTGATCAAGACTTTTGGACAAGTATTTCCATACAAAAAAGTGTTTACAGAAAAAAATAAATAAAAAAATAAACATCATTGAAAAATTATAAGCTTCTTCGCTTTGTTCAGAATCTAAAACACACAGATTTGTAAAATCAATACATTCTTCGCTTTCACTCAGAATCTAAAAAAGCGACTTTGAAAATAATATTGTATACATACTAAACATGTTTTTAATTATTTATAGTTCATTAGCAAGGGCGGATATAGATTCAAAAGATAAATATTTTGACTTTTGAGTGGGTACATGACCCTCATGTCTCCTTCAGCCTTTCCTAAATTTTTTAAAATTAAGGACCCAAAGATATTTCGTATCAGGCATAGTTTGCATCTCATAGCCGCCAGACGTGTATATTTTGCGAGCTTCGGTGATTACGATAATTACGTGTTTATGGTTTTTGTGATAATCTAAAATAAAAATTTTATAAGATGTCTGCTGTTAACAAGTGTTTAGTTTGTGATTCTCGATTCGCTGAATTGGATTTACCTATAAAATGTGACGGATGTGATATTCTTGTTCATAATAAATGTTCCGGTCTTACTGCATCGGAAATCAAATGTGTGGCTTTAAAAAATAGAACTTTGAAGTACTTCTGTGCTGGTTGTGAAAATGGTCTTAAAGACTTACCTCAATTAAAAGTATTAATAAAGAAATTACTTATTGAAGTTGAAGGTTTGAAAAATCCTCAATCGTTTTATTCTAACAATTCACTTGATAATGAGTTTATTATTAATGAAATTAATGATCGAAATAGTCGAGCAACTAATCTCATTTTTTATAAAATTGAAGAATGGTGATTCTAATCTATCTGATGAACGTATTACCCATGATTTTAATCAGATTAATAATATTATTAAATCTATTGGTGTGGACTCTGAAATTGTACCGTTGAAAGTTATTCGCTTGGGCCGTTACCAAAGTGGCAAATTGCGCCCTATTAAAGCTTTATTTTCGACGTCATCAAATACTTTCGATATTTTAAAAAATAAACGAAACCTCTCTCTTCAAATTCCTCCTTCTCGGATAAATATTAGTTCGGATCGTACTCTGTATCAAAGAGATTTCATGAAGAAGCTACTTGAAGAGTTGGCTGCCCGCTCATCAAATGGCGAAACCGGATTAATAATCAAACTTTTTAAAGGAGTTGCACGAATCGTAAAAAATAGTGCAGTTTCAACATCTAAACCCCAGGATTTTTTAATCTCCACGTAATTTACCAAAATGTTAGAAGTCTTAGAACTAAACTTCCTTTTTTCCGTAATTCAGTTAGTAATTTATGTCGTGATTTATTATATTTATCTGAAACATGGCTTAATGATTCTATTAGTAATATGGAATTAGGACTTTACGAATATAATGTTTTTAGAGACGATAGAGACAATTTGTTAAATAGTAGAGGCGGTGGGGTTTTACTGGCAGTTAAGAATAAATTTGATTGCTCGTTAATTAATGTTGATAATGTTCCTGGCATTCAACACATTTTTGTGCTGTTAAAGTACAATAAAATTAATATACTTTTAGGGTGTGTGTACATACCTCTATCTTCTCACAGGGATTTATATATAAAGCATCGTAAGTGGTACCTGAGTCTTTCTGTCCTACTATTTATAATTTTAATAATACGAATTTCAATGATTTAATTACATTTTTATCCAATATTGATTTAAACTTTAATATCTTAAACCTTGATTTAGAAAAATCCATTTTAAAATTTTATGATATTTTAAACCATTCTACAGATATTTTTGTTCCTAAAGTAAAATTAAATCTTGAACACCGGCATTCCATAACTTGGTTGAACCCATCTCTTAGAAATTTAATTAATTTAAAAAAGCAGGCTCATAAAAAATTTCGAATTTCTAATTCTCATTCTGATTATCTGGTGTTTTCAGATTTACGTAAAAAATTTTAAGTTTTATTTAAGAATGTTCATTCTAACTATATTTTTAAAATTGAAAATAACATTAATATTAATTTGAAATCGTTTTGGAAGTATATCAATACTTTAAGGTCAAATCGTAATAATATCCCTCTTTCGGTCTTTTATGATAATATTACAGTGGATAACATGAAGGACATTACTTATATATTTGCCAGTTATTTTTCTTCAGTATATGATACTAATAACTTTATTGATATCAATTTAATTGATTTGCCCGATACTCACTCTCAACATTTTTTTTAAATAACTTTATCATATATGAAAATGAAATTATATATATAATATGTTGTTTTTATAAAAAAAAAAAAAAAACCCGTTGGTATATCAATTATAAAAGTAAATAATCATTCAAAAAATTTGTAATGTAACATTAAGAGTATTATATTTGCGATACTTAACGATAATGTCTCTACGTTGCATAGCAAGCCGAGGATTTATATCGATTTGAATCGAGGGGCGTGAAACGAGTTTGCGAAGCAAGCGTGGAGAGTTTTGCAAAGTGAGTGAAGCGAACGGAGCTGCAGAACGAAGTCAGTAAGCGACGCTCAAAGTTATACACGTAGTGTAGCGATTAGTGCCAAAATACGTACAGAAAAAACAACATAATTATTGTTAACATACGTTAAGGCAATAATCCGACGATGCCGAATCATCATTTCGAATTTTTTTTATAAAAAGACAACATTTTCAAGTATACCTACATAAAAAATAAGTGTGTAGATAGTCCCAAGTCTATGTTGAAATGGGAAGGAAAATGTTAATTATAATATTATATTATATTACATACGCAATGAATTTACACAGCGATAAATTGACGCCGCCAAAATTTGATCATGTTTATTTTTTTCAATTTTTTTTTTTCTCTTTCTGTGAACACTTTTTCGTATAGAAATACATGTCCGAAAGTTTCGATCAGTATCTCTATAGAACCGGAATTGTACCCAGATGGTACTTTAAAGAAGTCATTTTTCCAATTTATCAATACTTTTTCCAAAAATGGGGGTAAACTGTCGAAAAATTGACAAAAAACGGCAAAATACGCAATTACCGAAATTTCCGTAAAACTGAAAATTACTTTTTGACATAACTTCTAAAATAATGCAGCTAGAAACTTGAAATTTTCACCAACCATTAAAAACAGGTACGAAAACATTTTATAAAAATTTCAATGTGTGTTGAATTTTAAAGAAACGATATCAACAAAACGATTCTGAGCGATGCTTCGAATATAAATAATTATAATATACAATAATAAAATTAATAATAGCATTATTATATAATATTCAGTATGTTTAACAATAAATAGTTATTTAATAACTTAACTGAATAATCCATATCTATTTCGTGTAATGATCAATTTTATAAAGTACGAGCAAGTAATAAGTAAAGAAAAGATATCTGCAATTATTTGAATTAACTGTCATTATTGAGCTGTAATTTTAAGTTTAAAAAAATATCAATTTCCTGAATTTACTATTTTCATCTGATCTTGAAGACGGTTACTATTATTGATTATTACTCGGTGGACGGTTAAACATTTTTTTCAAACTGTTAGTTATCAATAGGCTACTCATAATGTTGTTGACAAACGACAACCCGACGCCAGTGTCCAGTATACTACATCTATATTAAATTTGCATTGTGTATTTGAAGGATGAGATGTAGACCCTACTACTTTTTAATACTTATAATAAATGGGGCGTGGTTAATGCAATGGGAGTACCAAAAGGTTACTGAATTGGTACTATAGCTTATAAGCATTGAGCTGTAGAAACATAGTAATATACTGGTTAATCTAATATAAAACATATTATAATTTAAGTGGGTACCTTATTTATCATTGTTCGTGAAGTGTAGTAGGTTAAATTACATAAAAGTAGACAACAACTTAATACCTATATTCTACAATTTCTTCTTTAGCGACTGCCGAGATAAAAACAGAATTCCGTTGTTAAGCTAGCCAAACAAAATCATATAAGCAAATTAAATGGGTGTTTGGGTTACAAGTTACAACTACAATAAATGACATAATTTTTATTAAAACCGAAATATACAAGTAGGTATATTATACTTGATTCAAGTATAAGATGGATTTATCTAAATTTTATAACATTATTGTGAACAAATCTTCTAATATTGTTTATATTTATAGTTATTACCTTTTAGGTATTTATTGGTAAACAAAATGTCAAATGTAACAGAAAATATATGTGCCAACGTAACCAATGAACTGGTTGAAGACGTTTTAAAAAATTATTATGGATTTGTTAATGGGAAAATTAAACAACTGGATGGTTATGATGATAAAAATTTCCACATAACAGTATGTTTTTATCAAGGTTCGTAGAGTAGATTAATCTATGAACCAATGTGGATTTATCTAGATAGATCCACCTTGCTACGAACCTTGTATTTTCATTATTTATATTATCTATTATAGGTAATGTTAATTTAATATCAATATAAAAATGTGTCCAAGTCATAAAAAAAATATATATATAAAAGTTATTAATTAATCATCATTATATTACAATAATATAATCATTATATTATTTATAATATAAAAATAAAAAGGCTTTAAGCTTTTAGATTTTGTGTAAGCACTGGAATTTATTTGTGCAGTATTTATTTATTTTTTTTTATATATACTTGGCCAACTTCCTAATTTACCATAGACATATTAAATTAAGGTCTATGGTAATTATAATGTCTATGGTAATAACAGTTATTTGAAATTTTTTGGTTTTATTATTCTTGTAAATTACAATACTTCATATGTGTATAAAAAATAATTTTATGAGACAATTTATATAAAACTTTGGACATAGATAAAATAACATGTGATCGTATAGAGTAGCAATTCTGAAACTGGAGGTCATCAACAAATTTTTTAGGGTTGTTAATATATTAAATTAATATCTAGTGTGTTTTTACAATGATGTTTATTTTATTTATTTGTTTATTTTATTTTTTTCATGTGTACCTACACATTTTTGTATAGGAATAAAAAACTGTTTTACGTAAATTCTTTGTAGTTTTTCCTTAAATTTGGAAAATCTATTGTGGATAAAAAAACACCCTGTCTTTAATTACCAACTCGATATAACTTTTTTGATTTATGGAAGAGCTGATGAGAATTTTAGACAACCTCCTGAATAATTCTTAGTCTCAGCTTTGTTTGGAATCTAATTATAAAAACCCTTTGTAGTTATAATATAAATTATACATAGTAAATTTTTAAATAAGTTAGTTCAAATTATTAGTATTGAATTAAAACTTGGAAGTTTCTTTGAATCCACTATTAATATCTAGTGTACTCTGAGAGTATAACACAGTATAACTTAAAAGACCATAGATAGGTAGTCAAGGTTGTACAATGGAAGGTTTTAGATATTGAACTACTTCTCCTTTCAGAGTATTTCGTGTTAAGCAAAAAAAAAGGTGTTAAGTTGTTTTGGATAAGTCTCTCAAAGATATCTTAACAAAAAAACTGTTCTTAAAGTGGTATTGCAGTAAGAGGAACAAAAATTTATCTTCTGTTTAACTCTTACTTGAGTGTTTCCAACTATTCATGTTCTCTCTCTCAGTTTTTATAAAAATCATTATCTTATTTTGTGAATTGAACTGTTAACAAACTCTTATATTGTATTTGTAATTTTAATTTGTTATTTATGTTTAAACTATTTAGCATGTTGAACAAAGTATTGAAGGAATTGAATTTCCTGCTGATGGAATTGTCATAAAATTCATAAATTCAATAGACTCAACAAACTTGTCATTACTTGATGCACAAACAAAGCTTGCTCAATATCTCGGTATATATATATTATTATTTTTTAAATATATTATGAAATGCATTCTAAGTTCTATATAGTAAAATATACAAATATTTATGTACTAACTTTTAACATTCCTATTATATTAATATAATTTAATGATATATACAGTGTCGAAAAAAGAACATGGTAATCCATATAATATTCCTAATCAGTGTATCAAATAAGAAGATATCCATTTTTTAACAATACTGTTGGTGTTAAACAATTTCTAAAAAAAATTATTAAATAGTTTTCATAATTTAAAAATATTGTTACCACTACAATGTATGCAGAATTCTCATACAATTTGATATACGACATGATTTTCACAATTTTTTTACCATTTTAGCACCCTGATTCTTGGTGATGCTGAAAATTAAAAAATGATGTGATACTTCATTTTAGGGTAGAATTTTGCTTGTCATATTATTACAACAAGGATTTGAATTTTAACAAATTTGATTTTTTTTTCATTTTCAGTACCTCCAAGCACTACAGTGGTGCTAAAATGGTGAAAATTATATTATATATCGAGTGTATGAGGATTATGCATACAATTTAGAGGTAACAATATTTTTAGATCAGTGATTCTCAATCTAAATTGTGCAACAGCTATTAAATATTAAGAATTTAAAACTAATGAAAATGATAAACTTGCAATATACAGCAGACATCTAGCTGTGTGGTTGCCATTGTCCTATATTTGTCACAACCCTATGCAACTCCTTCAATTTAGTATATCAATACATGTGTGCTCTTACTGACCAAGACGATGAATCGTTTTTATATTATTAGAGCCTTAAAGTGGTGATTGATGTACGATTGGTTTTCTCAGAGCTGGGCTGGCTTTTAAAATCCAATGACTTGAATGTTCGATAATTTCTTCTTGAATATGTATAACTGCTGTTTCAATAGTCGTAAAGGAATTTACGATTTATTGAGAAAGTCATGGCGCCTTTAGCAAAGTATTTGTATTTCAGAAGTATTAGTATAACACCACCCTATCACCTAAGACTTGCTCACTACCCCCCAACCACACAAAATATTTTTACTGCCCCTCAGAACCTCTTCACTACCCACTAGGGGGCAACATTGTCCCCGTTGGAACCACTGTTTTAGATTATCATGAAAACCACATATTTATTATTTTTAAAAAAAAAATTATTTAACATAAACAGTATTGTGAAAAAATGTATATTCTTATTTGATGCACTGATTAGGAATATCATATGGATAATACATATTAATGCTTTTTTCTACGCTTTATACTTCATAATATTTTGTAAATATTGATTAATTTGTTTTTTTTTAAAATTAATATAGAAAATTCTGGTATCTGCTGTCCTACACCAGTATTCAATAAATATAATCAAAGTTATCAGTCTCTTATCATTGGTAAGGTAATATATTAATTTAGTAAAAGGAAAAATAAGTTCCGGTAAGAGTCCCACACTAGGAAAAAAAGTCCTAGTTTATTATTTATTACCTATCATTATTATTAGTTTATAATTCATAGAATCGACTAGGTTAGAGTGTAATATAAAATGCTTATACAGATTATCTGAACTAATTATTAATTTCAATGATTATTTGAATACACAAAAATTTGGATAATTGAAATGCAAAACATTAAATTCTTATTTTATGTTAATAATATTTTTATGTTCAATATCTTAATATGAAAAAATAAATATAATATACTGAACATACTAATGTATGAAAAATGATGATATTTTAGTGTTTTCAAAAAGCTAATTTAATTAAATGAATTTTATACTCATATGATTAAAACAAATTATTGCTCCTAGTATGGGACATTTTTCATAATATGGGACTTTTTTCTATGATTCATTGATTTTGTTGTAATTTTATTAAGAAGCAAATAATATGTTTTATTGAATTTTTAATGTTAATATTTATTTTAAAGATAATAAGATGCATGCAGTCAGGGTTTATAAATATGTTAAAGGAGAAACAATGAAGAATATTAAATTTAATCATGAGGTATCTACTGATTTTGGTTCTTATGTTGGTAATTTAACTTCAATTTTAAAGGTAACTATTTTAATCTTGTTAATGAATTGTACATAATTATTATATTATTTTTATATTTATGTTAATTAATAAAACTGTTTATTTTAATTGCATATTAAGAAATTTGATCATGAAGGATTCCATAGAGATAACCATATGTGGGCCCTAGAAAAGTCTCCAGAAGTGTTACAATTTGTGGAAACTTTTGATGATGAAAAAAAAAGACAAATAATTGTAACAATATTAGATAAATTCAAATCCGATGTTTTATTAAAAGCTGATAAACTTGAAAAAAGTGTTAAAATAAAATATTTTAGGTATTAAATTAATTATTTTTTAAATCAAATTTTCTTTGTTTAGGTGTTATTCATGAAGACCTCAGTATGAATAATATAATCATAAAAGACAACAAAATAATTGGTATTATAGATTTTGGTGATGTTTTACATTCATTTACATTATTTGATTTTACTGTCGCATTATCCTATTTTATCCTACATGAATTTGAAGATGATAATGTAAATTTATCTGATATAAAGATGAAGATTAAGAGCTTTGTTGATGCGTATGAAAAACAATACCGAAATTTAAATGATTTGGAACTCTCAATGATACATGTAATTATACAAATAATTTATTTACTGTAATGAAGAAAATAATATTTTAATAATCATAAATTTTGGCACAGTTTAGCTACTAAATGTACCTACAAAAATCAGTATTTGGAAAGAATATGTGAATTAACTCACATTCACATTCATTTTTCATAATTTAAATTTGTATTAAAAAATAAAGTTTAAAGAGAATTTTTGTAAAATTTTGGGAAATTTTTCTCAAATGCTGAAAAACTATTGAGAATATCGAGAAATGACTTCTTAAAAGTATCTTCTTGAAGCAAATTTTGATTCAAAAAGTTGCTGCTCAAATATTTTGGACGAGTATTTCTATACAAAAACATGTGCACATGAAAAAAAATAAAAAATAAACATATTTGTAATAACACTAGCTTCTTCGCTCTACTCAGAATTTAAAATATAATATGTGGAATTCCAATAAAGGCCTATTTCTACATAAAACAAAAATAATATAAATTCAGGTTTCTATGAATGAATTGGATAACAAATAAGGTTCTCTGATGACAATATTTGTTTTAACTTTTAAGAAAATGAAGGTAAATCTTTCGGAGGGGTCCCCCCTTCAGCTATGTGTTTAATTTTACCACTAAAAAAATTAAACCATTTCAAAAAAAATTATTTATACATTTTAATTTTGCAAATTAAATTACATGTCGAACATTACAATAAACATTTAGACACTTTATATTACTTTCTATGCTCTAAAGTCTAAATTATTTGTTTTACATGTCGAATTGTATTACAAAATAAAAAATACCTAATAAATTTTATAAAGGTCACATTTATACGGACTGAAAGTAGACAATTCATAAATATAAAATAAAAAAATGAAATGAATGCTTTAAAAAATTTGTTGTAATAATGAATGCCACTGGTGTGTATGTATATAATATACGGTTTAATTTAAAATATTATTTTAACATTTTACATTTTAACTATAATTTAAAATGTATAAGATTTTGTTTAATATGAATAAAATTTCCTTTTTAATATTTTAATAACAATAAGTATTATTTGTTTATTTTTAGGCTTGTGTGTGCGCCAGAATTTGCCAAAGCTTAGTATTGGGTAAAAAGTCAAGTCTGAGGGACTTATCAAATACTTACATATTATCTACTCAAAAACATGGTTGGAAAGCTTTAGAAGAGTTAATTAATATTCAAGAAAATGAGTTTATTAAGTTAATCAAAAATTGATCAACTTTCACCTTACTATTGTATTTTGCACTTTCTTATATATTAATATTAAATATATTACAACATCAATATTAAAATTGTATCTAAATCCTGTTTATAAGACAAAATAATTCTACAATGTGTCTCAGCACAGTTTAACAAATGCAATAACTTCTGTTCTTTTGCGCTACAGCAATACTTAGGGATAAACATCAATGAAAATTTTGACAGCCATGAAGAAATAAAACTAAGACTGGTAGCAGCAAATAAATGTTACTTTGGACTAGTACCCCTTTTCAAATCCAAGATGCTATCATGGAGAATGAAAATAACCAGGGCCGGCTCAAGATATAGGCGAGCTAGGCACCTGCCTAGAGCGGCATTTTAGCAGGGGCGGCATTTTCAAAATTGACTTATACATTTGTTTTTTTATTTCTATAGTATTATGCAAGGAAAATTTTTTAAAAAATTCATCAGTGAAAATCGACTTACCTATAATAAGTTGGCTAAATCAATCTAATAAACATATTAGCCCCCCTCAAATTGTTTTCCAAGTTGCGCTAATGTAAATTATGTTACAGTTTTGTTTTATATTTTAATCGCATAGGTGGCATTTTGTACATCGTATTTTAGATTCTGAATGAAGTGAAGAAGCTAATGTTTTTACAATGATGTTTATTTTTTTTTCTGTGTACAACTTTTCATATAGAAATACTTGTCCAAAAGTTTTGATCAATAACTTTTTGAAACCGGATTTTCCTCTAGATTGTACTTTAGAGAGCTCATTTTTTGAATTTCTCAATTCTTCAATTTTTTTTTTGGAAAAAACTACCCAAAATTTGACAAAAATGACTCGGAAACCATCATTTTTTGATCCAAATTTTATGAAAATTTAAACATAGATAGAAA
>JAIPRM010004561.1:0-22652 GCA_025469315.1 Stegophylla sp. TES_Ste_2020 | reverse complement strand
ATTTTTTAATGGTGTATGGACTACGTTATGGATAAAAATATACAAATCATAATGAATTATCGTGAAAGTTTAACAACTTTTTGCGGGCCACTCAAAATAGCTTCGAGGGCCGCATGCGGCCCGCGGGTTGCCTACCACTGCTCTAGAGTATAAATAATAAACTTTAAAATTGTATGATGTAATTTGAAAATGTATCAAGGGCTAGATAAAAAAGGTTTGCGGGTCGGATGCGGCCCGCGGGCAGACAGTTGCCCATCCCTACTTTAAGGCAATTATAAATTGACACTACTGATTTTAACAAAACACAAATATAAGTTGACATATATGAGTAAACTGGTATACACTTTTCCGCCCTATAAACAATAAATTTAATATGTTGTTGCTGCTTATTTTGGATGAATTAGTTTTTGTATTTTTTCAATCATTTTTTTTTTTTTTTTTTTGCAAAAAAATGGTTGATAAATACCTAATGATTTTATAAACATTTTAAGAGTCAAGTAAATTTTCATAATATGCACTTAAAATGTATAGTTCTTGTTTAAGGGTTGCTCTTAGAATGAAACATTAATGTTTTGGGTTTTAAACACAACATTGAAAAGTTTTTTTTGTCTTTTACGGTTTAATCAAGAGCAGTAATCAAGGTAGACTCTCCTATCCTCTTCATTTTTATTAACTTTTCATTGATTAAGAATAAAAGTAAGAATGTAATATTATTGATGTGTAAATAGGGTATACTGGTCTGTTATTGCCCCGCCACGAAAACGAAAAATTTTATCGCTCCGCCAATTACGTACGCGGTGATTAAGAACAAGGTACAAATCATTAATCAGCATTGGCGTAACTAAGATGGATCACCGGGCGCATTCGCAGAGGGGTCCAAAATAATACAATTTTTTTTTACTATTACCTAATATTTATTTAAAACTATTTTTTTTTATCATAATATATTGTGAAACTAAATATATATATTATATTTTAATAATTCAAATTTATTATAAATTATCACTATAATTATACTATGTAGTAGTCCGTATGAGTGTGGATATTAGGATATTATTATATCAACGTAATGTATTTCGTACTATGTATATATTTACTATTTAATAATATATGTAGTAATATTTAAAAAAAATTTTTTTAATTTTTTAGTAAGGTGAATGCACCTCATCAGATATTCTTAATATATATATACGTATACACATACCTAGATTAGGGGAACCCTCTGAAAAATTCGCATCCGAGCCCAAATTTTGAAGTTACGCCACTGTTAATCAGAACTATAACAAACACATATCAGAAAAAAATCATCGATTCAATTTATTAATTAATAATAAGTTATATTAAATAAGTAGATAGATAAAAAAAATAATTTAAAATGTAATACAATTTAAAAATACGCCACTGAAATCCTTTTATATTGTCATTTTCGTACTTTTAAGTTAATAACGAAATATCTTACATTCGGAGAAAATGAATAGCAGAATCTTCATTAGAGACTTCGGAATACAAATATTTTAAACTCATTTTTCGACTATAATAAATACTTCGATACTGACACGGACAGAGTTATAGACATACTGCTAAGTAAAATCACTTGAACTGGAGTATTCAATATAGGTAGATATTATGGTAGCTTGCGAGTTGTATATAAAGCGATAAAGCCTCAATTGAGGTATAAATAAAATAATATGTTTGTTATAGTTCGTAATTGGCTCGGCGATAATAGACCAGTACCATAAAAAGCTATACGTCTGTTTTCTAAGCCACATAAATCCAGATTTCCATTAATGCAAGTAAATTAAAACTATAATGGTTTTGTTTTCAGAACTTTTAAAATAAATAGTTTTTTTAGTCAAGTATTGTTTTTAATTTTATTTAAAAAAAATAAATAACATATTTGAAAATAACCCAACCACGTTGTACTGAAGTTGGCTCAACTTACATTTAGTATCCTCTTAAAAAATAATTAAATGATGCCTATGAAATCTTTTTTATTTTGTAGTACAATTTAAACTATCGTTCAACATGTATGTATTTTTTATATTTTAATATATGTATATATCATAACTGAGAAAATATAAATACGGTTTATAGGCTATAATGTGTTTATTATTATCGTAAAAGACACACACACACATGTTGAATGAACAATAATAACATTTTATAGGTAATATATAATAATTTAGTCCATCGCGTTTGCATAAAACGTTCGACATTTCTAAATACATATACATAGTATAATAGCATCTAATAAGTTTGTACTAAAACTTATTTTAAGTTTCTTTGATTTAAAATTAAGGTAGACATGTAAAATATTTGTATAGGTTATATAATATATAGGTACCAAATTAAAAAGTAAAAAAAACAGTTATTGTCGTGTATTGTTTGATATTTTTGCAGAAAACAAAAAAAAAATTGTGCACGTTCGTTTCTGTATGGATATGGGAAGACGTTGTTGGGTTTCTAATATAGAAATCTACTCAAAAAAAAAAAAATTACTATCCAAATATCCCAACTGTTTGGTAAGTGTTTCATTATTTAAGTATTTAAGTGTAGGTTAACCTATTATTTAAATTTATGTATTATACCTAATGCTTAGGTTGAAGATTTTTTGATTGTTCTTTATAAATGTAAACAAAACTTAATATATTTATTTAATTGTTTCACTCAAGTTCTACCGTAAGGTTTTATATGGTTTTCCACTGAGGAAAACACCATATATGTGCAATTCTAAATCTATCCTATGGCTCAGTTTTTAGTTATAACAAAATTAACTTGTAAGTTTTAGTATTTATAACAAAATTGAAAAAGTTTTTTAGATTCAAAGTAGAGCAAAGAATGTAGTATTATTATAATTATTATGTATTATATGTGTATATTGTCGAAAGACTATATGCACCTTACTACTATAATAGTATAAGATATATTGATTTAATGATTATGTTTGAAGATAAAGTTTTATTTTTTTAATTTTATTTTATAACGCCTATGCAGGCAATATTTCAAATACAATTTAGGTATTACACATGACTGTTAAAAACAATGTGATACAATATAAAATTATAACAATAATGAGAAGATATTCTGTAATCTTATTCCTAGAAAGTGTAGTCAGGAGTAAACTCATTATGAGTCGTTTTAGCATTCTATGTAGAGAAAGATTCTTACGATATGAGGTATGATGATGAGGGAGTTGGAAAAGGGAATGGTTTCTAGTGTTGTGGGTGGGAACTTGGAAGGGTATTTTAGAGGTCAGGTGCGTCAATGGATCCATTAAAAAAAGATTTTATAAAATAATTGTCGACATCAACACGACAGGAGGCTTAGGATGGAAGTTGGAAGGCGAAACGAATAAGTGAGTAATTATGTTGAGGATGATAAATTTTTAGGAGAAAAGTAGCTTAGAACAAAAATTTGTTTTGAACTCTCCATTCGGAGCTGATCACAGGCTAGTTAGGGATGCCAAACTACCCTCCCATAATCTAGTATAGACCGAATCAGGGACAAATAAAGAATACGAAGACAAGGTATAGAAGAGTAGTTAGCTATATTACGTTCAATAAATCCTAAAACTTTAAGAGCTCTACCAATTATATTGTTTATATGAAATTCAAAGGAAAGAGTAGGAGAGAAGTAGATGTCAAGATCTTTAATAATGAAGACACGGTTGACTAGCGATCCTTCAAGAGAGTAGTTCTATTAGTATCCTAATAGATAAGAGAAAGTTTGTGAGCTAAAGGCATAGTGTGACATTTACTGGTATTAAGAGTAAGGTTCAGCTGCTTAGCCCAGTCAGAGAAAGTATCGAGATCTGATTGAAGAAGACAATCAGAAGCAGAGTTAATTTTGAGAAATATAGTTTGATATCGTCAATGAATTGAAGTACTTTATAATAGAAAATCAGGAAATGAGTTGACAAAGAGGATGAATAAAAGAGGGCTGAGATGGCCACCTTGAGGAACGCCTGAAGATATATAAAAAGATCAGAAAGCTCTCCATTGATATAGAGACAAATTGTCTTCTGAGTTCAGACAAGATGAGAGCCAAGAGAGAAGTGGATTGCCAAAACCAAGATTAACTAAAATTCTAATGAGAGTACCGTGGTCAACCGAATTGAAGGCCTTTTGAAGTCAGTAAATATCACATCTATTTGAGAGCCAGTTTCAAGATTATATAGGACGTAAGTAATAGATACCAAATTGCTTGTAACATCCGATTTTCCTGGATGAAAGCCATGTTGACTATCACTAATAATGTAGTTAACGCTTCTTTGATGGAGGAAAAAATTAGGGATTCAAAAAGTTTATCTATATGAAGGAGAATAAATATCGGTCTGTAGTAAGAAATGTCAGATGAGTCATCAGATTTAAGAATTGGGGTTGTGGAGCAAGTTTTCCAGGCAGTGGATTAAACTCCTTCATTTAGGGAACGTAGAAAGAGAATAAAAAGAGGATGAGCTAAGGAATTACGACACCGATATAGTAAACAGGCAGAAATTTATCAGGGCCATTAGAATGGTTGTATTTTAAGTTCTTAGAGCAGAGAAGACATCGAAGAATGAAAAAGAGCAGTTTGATGGGAGATTGTAATGTAATTTTTGTTGGATTTAGGAATGATATTAGAGATTGAAGAGATATTTGGGGATTTAAAAACCGAAGAAAAAAATTTAAAAAAAATATTGGCATTATTTAAGGGAGAGCTTGATACCTCATTAAAGAGATGCATAGAGAGGGGATTTGTGAATGCTGTTTAAGATCTGTAGTGAATTTCTAGAATTGAGAGGGGTTTGAGGAGAGAGAACACTCAGTATAATTAATGTAGGAACGATAATCCTTGAGGGACTTGTAGTAGCCATGCTGAATTCTTCAGCAGAGAGAGGTGCAGATGCTGAAAGAGTCACTTTTGACACTTTGGCAGTTGTGGAAGAGTTTGACCTCGTTACAACTTGAGTCAGAGTTGATTTAGGAGAATTAAGATTATTCATCTTTTTCAGAAATTTTCCCTTGCAAATTTCCGTAAGTAATCAAAGGGACAAATAGTATAGATGGTAGTACCCAACAGATCGTAGTATAAACTTTGTGCGATATTAATAAGAAATCAGTGTATACTAGCATTAAAGTCTCCTCTGAATAACTTACTAATGAAGGTAGTGTTGAGGAGGTGACTATCGACTGGATAATAACAGCGTAATGTTTAAGTCTCCGGGAACCAGGTGATGACAATGATGTAGAATGATACTTGTCTAGTATGATAACAACAAAAACAAGGTCACTCACAAACGGGTGAAGTAGAAAAACATAAAAATTATAATAAAAACTTCGGGTCAGATACTCTTGGTGGGTGTGTTGAAAATTACGGCTATTATTATTCTTTATATCATTAACTTCCTTCGTTCAAAATCATCTTATTGAAGAAATGATTTATCGTTTCTTTAAAATGAACTAATCTATTAACAGTATCTGATCCGAGAGGTGAAGAATATCGGTGGTGCGAAGTATGTCCGGCTTTTTTTCTTGTGAATAAACTATTAAAGGTACATCACTTCTAAAATTCTTCATAAATCTTTTTCTAGCCAATGTGACCCTAATAAGACCCTAATAAATAACTATATCTGTACTCCAGTTTTGGAGGTCTGTGCTGTTAATTTATTATTTTATTATTATTATTTTTTTTACTGCATTCAGAATCTAAATGTAGGAACCACTACTGTCTACTGATATCTATTTATTAATTATTAGGTATAACGTATAGAGTAATTTACTATTTTTAATAGACAAGTCAAGATTTATTCATGTCTGATATCTCTTTTAGACTTTCTCAGTTACTTTTTATTTCATTATATTAAGAATAATATTTATTTTTTAAGATAAATTTTCAACTAATTAATATAAATATAAATTATTTATAATACTATAACGATAATCAAGCTGTGTTATGAATAAATATGTTAATATTAGCTTGTGGCAACATTATATACCATTTTAAAATTGTTTTAATCGTATTTAATAATTTAATAATCTTTATTATAATACTATTTAAATATAATTTGCTATGTATAAATTATTAGCTCTATATATTCACAATTTATCTATAACTAAATATCTTATTATTACAATATTGTGATTAATATTGGATATTTAAACTGTGATTTCAGTATAAAACAAAAATTTAATAATTTATACAAAGAAATCTGATATAAACTTTTTATAACAAATAAAAAGGATAATTTTGAATAAAAATATTGAAATTTACTCAAAATGTAGTCAGTAGAGATAAGAGTAATAGATTAATACTAAATTTTCGTATTAATAATGTTATTTATTTTATATTTATGAATGTTTATAGTCAAGCATAAAAAACAGTGCTAAAGTAATGGAAAGATGGCATTTGGCGATTAAAGAAGCTAACAATTTGGTATATATACTCAACAGGTAAGATAAGGTTAATCAAAATATGCAATTTTGATATGTTTGTTTTATCAAGAAAAAAACATATACGTAAAATATTTCAGAAGAATAAGAATTTTCCAATTTTCTGAAAAATGGAATTTAGAAAGCAACACCTTGTTAGATTCTTCTCAAAAAAAATTACTCAAACTAGATAAACCTAAAACTATACTTAAACACAAATCTTCTGTTAGTGTAAGTTAAATTTTATTTCATTATTAACATTGTATTATAATAATGTTATTTATTATTTAGGATGAAAAAAATATGGTTTTCCCAGATTGCTTTGTGACTTTAACTAGATCTGGTCCGTTAGATTTAATATTAGATTTGATGAAAATAGCCAATCGTCAATTGAAAAAATGAATTTTGTGTATATATATACAGTTTAAAAATTTAATACATTTTATTGATATATTAATATATAATAGTTTATAAATATTTGAAGATTAAGGGCATAATTTTACAGTATAAATAGTTAAACTGTCATTAAAATAATTAAATAGTTAAATTAAATTATAATTAAACTCTTTCTTTCTCAAATTTCCCTGATTAATTTAAATCCAATAATATTGATATAGCGTCGTCATTGGCTGTTACTTATTTCATTTATAGCTCAGCCTAAGCAAAATCAATGTGGCTCCGTCATGTAACTTACCTATCCACTAACGAAATATTGTAAACAAATAAAATTGTACAAGATAATCTTAGCTTATTATATAAACTGTTAGATAATTTAGAATTTAAAAATTACTTTTTGTTATTGTAAAATTCTTAGTTATAAATAATAATTCTACTTTGATCTTGTAAAATAATATATAAATATATATTTGAAATATATAATTTACCTTAATATATTGTTATTGTATTATATATAAAAACTCAAAGTAAAGAAGATAAGGTGACACCGCCGCCATATCTTTCAATGCTACGATGTTGATGTAAAAAATAACGGCATTTTGATAGTTCAAAATTTAACATCAGAGTATACCACAGTTCACTTGAATATTGTTTAAATGCCGATCATTTTCGTTCTGACATAATATTATCGGGGTTTCCTAGTTGCGGACAAAGTCATTAAAACCATGTGACTTGCGGACACGGGTCAAAAAGGCAATATACGAATTGCGGACACGCGATAAAGTGATAATATACGAATTGCGAATATATATTTGATCAGAAACAATCTCTATCGGCATTAAGATGATTGTATCGATGCTATCGCGAAGGGCCAACAAATTTTGGCGTTTCATTACCGAAATGTCCCTACGTTGCACAGCAAACCGAAAGTTATCTATTTAAATTGAGAGCGAACGAAGCACGAGGAGAGTTTTGCGAAGTGAGCGAAGTGACGCTCAATGTTATTAACAAATTTTGGCAATTTATTACCGAAATGTCCTCACATTGCACAGTAAAAGTCGATTATCAAGCCGAAATGTCCCCACGTTGCACAGCAATCCGAGAGTTGTCTCGACGTGTCCGCAATTCGTATATTACCTTTTTAACCCGTGTCCGCAACTGTTATGTCCCAAATAATTGCTTTTGGAATTTGTCCGCAACTACTAGCCAATACTAACCGCAGCCAATACTATGTATTGTAGATTCTAAAAATATACAATAAATTTGAAATCATAATATAGGTACAATGTACATATTTATTTATTTATTTATTGAATAAACGCCCGTAGGCTCAAGTACATTACAATATATATATAATTAACAGTAGATTAAACAACGAATTGATAAAAATTAAAAATGACAAATAGAAAGAAAAAATAAAATAATTGTAATAACTGTATTAATATTATATAACATTTACAATGGAACCTCGATACGTCGAAAAAAAATTTTGTTCCCATGTGAAAACCTCGATTACTCAAAAGAAAAACTATAGATAACTTAAATATTCTGTGTTGAAAGTAGATGGATAATGATGGGTAATTTGTATAAAAATTTGTCTAATCGGCTTGAATGTTCAAATAATTTTATCTAATCACGTTTATTGTGTTTATTATAATACATTATATGTATAACTAACCTTAGCACGCAACAGTATTTTTCATTTGATTTTTATTATATTTTTTTTGTAATATTTTTTATTTATTTAAATAAAATATTAAATGAAATTTTTTTTACATTGTATACAATAATAATAATTAAACACTTTAATACATATCTACAGACATTTTAAAAACTTTAATTAAAAAAACATTTTAAAAACCCTTTAAGTCGATTTTTTTCTAAAACCTTGGTAACTCAAAAACTTCGATAAGTCAAAAAAATTGCATTTCCCTTGAATTTCGACTTATCGAGGTTTTATACTGTAGTTTAGACACATTATGAATTTATTGATTTAAAATTTAAGTATAATTGTGTATTTTATTGTTTTCATTGTTATATATTCCTTTGTTTATTTATATACTATGTACAAAATGGGAATAAGGCAATAAGGTATTCCTACATACAATGTGTAGGTATGAGTATAAACTTAAAAAATATATGCTCAGAATGCTCATTATTTCCATTGATATGTTTAGTCAATGTAATTTACGTCGCACAGCAAGTCGATTATCAAGTCAAAATGTGCACACGTTGTACAACAGTCGAAAGGTATTTTCAATTTGCGGAGCGATCGGCGAACATAACGAGTCATGCCCTTGATTATGGTTAGCATTGAGAAAAAGTCCAAGTCCTAGTGCAAGAATATCAATGTTTTGTTTTTAAATGGTTATGAAATTTACGAAGTAAAATTATTTTCAGTTCCAGGGATTCGAATTTTTTCTTAATGCCAATCATGATCAAGGATACAAATCGCTATGCTCGTCAACCACCCACCCACTTACGCTTCACAAATCAAAAATATCCCTCGACTTGTTGTGCAACGTGGAAACTTTTCGGCTTGATAATCGACTTGCTGTGTGACGTGGGGATATTTTGAAAAAAAAAAATCAGGTGGTGGTAGACGACAGACGGAAAACACAATAGATGACATACGACATGAATATGATCAGGCTGGCCTGAGACACAGGCGAACCGAACAATCGCCCGGTAGGCCTTCGGAATCACACTTAAAAAGTCTCAATAATTTTTAATAACCTAATTGATTTTTTATTATTATTAATTTAAAATTTCAATAAATAACACTAATAGATGTATTATTTATTTTCTCATTAATTTGTGTGTTTACTATCAATTATTATTATCTTGTTTGAAATAGTAATAATAAAATCTTTTTTTTTTTGATCTTCTAATGATGCTTTTTGTTATCTGCAATCTATAAATTATGAAGATATTTCACTAATATACAATTATTTGTCATTTATTTCTTACCGCTCGCCATAGAATTTGAAATCAAGAAAAAAGTTTTTAATAGTTAGAAATAACTGTATATGATAATAAATAATAATATATAAGGTAATGACAACTGTGTAAATCAAGGCAAAATTTTGCTATTAATAAATTTATTCACATTAAATAATTAATCAACATAAAAGTATTTGATGTACAATAAAATATAATAAAAAATATAATAAAAACATGTATAATTTATTTTATTAATTATTATACTCTATTATTTATTAAATATAGCTAGGTAAGTTATAAATAATAATAATATATTCATTGATACTTGACGTGTTCAAATAATTATTGCATCTTACTTTTAAAAGATATTTGAATGAAATATGTATGAATGAAAAAACTAAGTACTAATTACACTCTCCCCCAAAAAAAAAAAAAATGACTGAATAAATAAAAATATTTTCAAGGGTGCCTTTTAAAAATTTGCCCGGGGCACAATTTTCTCGGATTGGTCTTGAATACCATTGTTGATATCCATTGTCTATCTGAATTAGCCATTGTTAATAATGACTAGTCATTTCAAGTAGGTAAATAAATATGTAAAAATTTTATTACATAATATGATTTTTATTGAAATTTGAAACTACTTCAATAATTGTAATAATATAATCACTAGGGATGAGAAGTTATAGGAAGCAGAAATGGCAAAATATCAATGCAAAAAAAAAAAAAAAAATGGAAGATATTCATAAAAAAAATTAGAATTATGCATAAACAAACCACTAAATATGAAAAAGTATGGAATTTTATTTTTATGAACATAGTCAAAATAATTTGAAGTAAAATTTACTTCATATAATAAGAAAAAAATTTAATTTTATATTATTAAATATTAATATTCGAGTACAAATAAAGGAAAAAGCTATCTAAAACATGTGCTACTCTTCAATATCTCCATAACAAAATGTTCTAATTTAAATAACTTAGAAAAATTAGTTTTCAATGATAAAACCATATCATTATTTTGAAACGAAACTGCATTGAAACATTTAAATAGCTTTTGTAATCAACCTATATCAATTTTTTATTCATTAGCTTCAATTAGATATGTTCTATTTACAATTGAGTTTATAATAAACCATACTGCTCAATTAAATTTAAAATTACAGTAATTGAACTATAATTTAAACAACTTAAATGAAATACTAAGTTTAGAAATAATTAAATTTTAAGTGAAGAATATTAACTGTTCTCTCCTAAACAGGCTGTGGCATGTTCAGTTTGCATTGTTTTTTGTCTGATTTTTAGCACTTCAATTTCTGTTTTTAAGTCATTTAACTGTTTCTGAAGATGTTCACTTTTTTCCAAATGCTGAACACTGTAATCACATGGAAATATTTAGACACACTTATTTTACATGCTACTATTTGTAAATATACAACCTTTCTATTTCAACTTCTAATGATGATGTTTCAATATCATTGTCAGCATTGGTATCTACTGTGTTAGACGATGTTTTTTTTGAAAGGAAATCCAGTAATTTTTTTTTTGCTATTTTCTCAGCTACATGAGCTCTATGTAACTCTTTTTTAATTTTATTTTCTTCAGCTGCTTCTCTTTCTGATTCATTAATGAGTCGAATAGTCAATTGTTCAGCTTCCCATGTTTTGCGTTTAAGACTTGCTTTTTCTTCTTCGGTCTGTAAACATAATAAATTGTATGATATAAATTTTAGATTTTAAAAATACAATTTAAAACAATCAATCATACTTTAAGTGCGTTCAAGCGAAATTGAGTAATTTTATTTTCAGCTTCAGTTGTTTTTTGACCAAGCAACATAGCTTCTTCTTCTATGACACGGGACTTTTCTGCCAAAAGATCTGCAGTCTTTTCTGATCGACACTATAAAAATGTTGAGAACACTAGCGTGTATTTATCTAAATTAAATATATACAAACAAAAATAATAATACTAACTAATGCCTCATTTAATAAACAAATTTCTTCTTGGGCTTGCATAAGTAGTTGTTCAGCAAATTCTCTTAATTTTTTTTCACGTGCAAATTTATAACGTTCAATTTGGCGTCTAATTGATAAAAAATTTTAATTAATTTCTAAAATTAGTAGTGTAATGTATAGTGAAGTAAAACAAGATAAGTATAGACAAAAAAGCCGTACATACTTCGCACCACGGGTATTTTTCACTCCTCACGTCAGATCAGATATTCATGGTAGGCGTGTACAATTTTAAAGAACCAATAAATCATTTCTTCAATAAGAAGATTTTGAATGAAGAAAGTTAATAATATAAAGAATAATAATAGTCGTCATTTTCAAAATACCCACCAAGAGTATCTGACCCAAAGAGCAAAGAATACCCATGGTGCAAAATATGTACAGCTTTTTTGTCTATATTTATCTTAGTGTTACTTTACTTTAGTTTACTTATGTTTGCTTAACTTCACTTTACTTTACTTTACCTTTTCTACCTTGTAAAGAAAGGTATTCTTATAAAAAAAGGGAAAGAAATTTATTGATAAAAAAAGCGTTAGCAAAAATGCTCAAATTTTTTTTTCACATTTTCAAAATTTTCTTATACCAAAATATTTCACATATTATTTTTGATCTATGTCTAAATTTTCATAAAGTTTAAATCGAAAAATGATAGTTTCTGAGTTTTTTTTTGTCAAATTTTGGGTAGTTTTTCCGCTCCAAAAATTGAGGAAGTGATTCGAAAAATGACTTCTCTAATGTACCATTTAGAAACAAATGCAGTTTCAAAAAGTTGCTGGTCGGGACTTTTGCACAAGGATTTCCATACGAAAGTGTTCACAGAAAAAAAAAAAAATCATAATTTTAAAAACACTAGATTTTTCTTATTCATTCAGAATCTAAAATAGAGAATGCTGTAATTATGATTAAAAATAAAAACAATATCAACCTAGATTTTTCTTCTTTCGCCTGTGTTTTCATCTGTTGTACTTCCATTGAATCTGGTTCATGTCTTCTCATAAAAAGATTATGATTTCCTATACATAGATCTAAAATCTAAAAAATTATGTTACAATTAAAAAATATGTTTATGATAGTTATTAATAGAAAAATTTAAAGATTACCAATCTATTCATTCGAACTTTGTGCGAAAAGAATACAAAATTTGGGGATGACTTATCAATTGGCTTAATTGTAAATTTTTTGTCATCATAACCAATATATCTTATTTTAGTCCAATGAAATGTTGTTTTTGGATATATTTTGTTATCGTTTTCATAAATATTAAGGCCCGATGATGTAACTCCTAACCACAAATCTTTATCTTTCTTATTATTCTATAATTTTAAGACCATAATTTGGTTACAATGAATCAAAGTTAAGTATAATATTTTAATAAACAATTTCAACTCACTCTAATAGGAAAATAATTGACACCATACATTTTCAAATCTTGAACAGTTTTCAAATACTCAATTTCAGCTACATCCTTTGGCATTCCTTGAAGTTTGGCATACCAGGTTTTAATGTGCTCTTCCCACATTTCAGCTGTCATTCGATATTGATTGATAACTCTTTGAGGTATCAGTTCTTCACTAGCAATCATTCCTGGTTTATAAGTTGTATCATCATAATCTCCAAACTACAAAAAATAAATATATAAACAACTATTTAAAAAAATATTATAATATTATTTATGCTACTTTTGCTTGAACAGCAAACGATGCTAACAAAACTGAAACTTCTGGGGGACAGTCAATATCCATTGCTAAAATTGCACGATTAATTTGTAAATAAAAAAAATGCTGTGTAACTTCTTGAATAAGTTCTACAGCTACTACTTCAGGATAAAACTTAGCAAGGAACGTAAATGTCATTGATGTGTGTTGAGGAATTCTTTGATCTTTCACTACAAAATCAAACATGGTAAAATTTTGATTTAAGCAGATTATTTCAAAATATACCTTTCTTATCTAACTTTAACCATGTAATGAACCCTTTAGTATCTTCATATCGCAAGCCAAAGTACCAGGTTTCTCGTAATCCAATTGTATGACATACTAAGTCAAAAAGATCTCGACCAGTAGCCTTTAACTAAATAAGAATTTAAAGACATTATACATAATATTGTACACAGAATTACTTATTATGTTTGGTATACCTCTAGGTTAAACTCTAATTCAGCATCAAACGTACATATTTTAACAGGAAAAGATTTTCCTGATACTTTCTTACGCTTCAATGTTAGCGTTTTCCCTTCACCACGCTTAAATTGTGGCATTTTTTCTTTTATCCTAAACAAACTTTAACCATACAAGGTCAAAGTGATGGAAGAACATTAATAACTAAAATTAAACAAATAATAAAATAGAAAACATTAAGCTTATAAATGTTTGTAAAAAAATATAAACCTACAAACACAAATACAAAATTCTTGAAAAATTATATTTTAGGTGGATCAGCCCCAAAAACATTTATTACCTCACACACACACACACACACTTAATTATGGAGTATCCAACATTATTACATGACATTTGTTAAATATAACCTATTCAACAATTATTATTATTGTACATTAATTGAAGCTCTGCTCAGAATCGTATTATTGAAAAATTGAATTATCTTTCTTTTAAATGTAATACACTCACCAAGAGTATCCCTCCTGAGGAGTGAAGAACACCCGTGGTGTGAAGTATGTCTGGCTTTTTTTTGTTTCATTATTTATTTCAATACTTTAAGAAATATATATATATATATATACAGGGTGATTCAACATTTATGTTACAGCAATTTTTTCATATTATAAATATTCAAAATAGAGCAAAATATATGATACAAAAGTTTCTTTATTTAATGAAACCTAAAATAATATGGAAATTTCATATTTTTTAACTACCCCTAATGGGTATATATACATATAAGATAATAATAATAAATAACCATAGATTTCATTTCTTAACATATCACTATGTATAATATGTTTCTTTTAAATAATTTCTCCCTATTATAATTTCTATATCAAACAAGTAATGACCATTTTAGATCCTGAGTAAAACTAAGAAGCTAGTATTTTTTCAATTGTGTTCATTTTTTTCCTGTTAACACTTTTTCATATTGAAATCTAGTCCAAAAGTATCAACCAACAACTTTTTGAATCATAATATTTTGCCTTTAGATTTTACTTTAAAGAGGTCATTACTCATTTTTATAATATATTATAAGGGGCCAAATTATAAGATATTAATTAACATATTTAACTGTAAAAACTATTAGGTATATCTTGTTATATTTCGATAGCATATGTATTGTGTACAAGTCACTAGTATAACCAATTTTAAATTATGAAATAATTACATAAGGTCAGACACTGGAATCATTGAATTATTATATTAATCCATTAAAGATAATCGTAAATAGCTTATTGAAATTTTTGTTGAATAAATCAAAATAAACTCTTAATGATTATGACATGTACAATGAATTAAATGTAATTAATATTAAAACTATGTATTTTAAAAATGTCTAAATTGAACTGTATAAATTATAGATACAATATATTGTTATGTCACTCATGATCATGAATATTTAACTAGATAGGTATAAAGAAGTACTAACACCTAAATACAATAAACAGTTAGGAATGAAATATACAATTTTTGTAGCAGATACTTTATGTAGAATTCTCAATATAAACATATTTGATTTTGTAAAACATTTTAAACTATACTTAAAACATGTAAATTTAAAAGAAATTGGAATATTGTAATTTCTGGTATATTGATAGTAGGTATAAATTATTAGGTAATAAAACAAAATAAAATGTTTAAAGGTTAATACTCAATACCAAAATAAAAAATTTATTACTTATAGGTATACAAAAATAATATAATTTATAAAATAAATAAATAAAATAAACTTTAAAAGTCAATTTGATTGACTTTGTGTTCATGAAAAAAAAAAAATTAAAATACTCCAGGCTAAGTTTATTTTATATTTTATATAACATATATAAACATAGTATAATAACTATACATTATTTTTATTTATTATTTATTTATTTTATTTTATTTATTTTATTTTATTTTTATATACCTATATATAATAGGCTTTTTTATTTAATTATTAGATACTTTTGTGAACTCTCTTTCAAAATTTCTACCACAACTCACAAACTCAGCTTATTGGATAGTAGCAAATTATTATAATTACAATTAGTAACTGTATCTTTATCATATAAGAATTTATTTCAGGGAGTGCTAAAATCTCTAAATTGTGCTTTAAATACGTGTAAATAATAATATAACTTGAGGCCTATGCTCTGTAAGTAGTACGAACACCATGAATTTATATGGTGGTATATTTATTTAAGTTAGCACCTATTATTGTTAGGTAATGTTTTAAAAGCGATCTGAAGATTTAAAATAAAATGTTTGATTATATAAATACTGAATTAGGTAATGAATATGAACAATAAAGCCAAACAGAAAATACAATCTTAAAATGGTATGCCTATATCAAAATTGAGAATTGTATAATGGTTTAGACTTTTGGGTTTGTTAATTTTAAGTCTGAGGATGCTTAAGCCCTCCTAGCATTTCTCTATCTATGTCTGATTTTCATTTTATTTACAGAAATTTAAAATACTATTTATCCATTGTATTCTATGAACTTATTTGCTATATACATTATTATTATTATTATGTACCTACCATTTAACAATAACAGCTGTGCATCTCTGATAATATTCGCGGCTGCATAGGCACTAGTCGTTCAACGGGGCCGTTTTAAGAGTTCATTGTCATAAACACCGGGTCTAGGATAGGCGAAGAAAAAAAGATGATAATAATAATACGATAGGTACGCGAGGAGATTCTAACCGGTGGCGCGGCGGACGAAAATCGTGAAAGTAAACAGGTGGAGTACTCACGGGGACGTGCTGCTCAATAGGCAATGAGAGACGACCGAACAATTTTATTTAACGAACTGAACACAGTGTAAACACGGATGCACTACGAAACGGCGAACGGTGTTGGTGGATTGTGAATTATTGTTTTTGTTATAGGTACAAACGGCTCATGGCGTTGAGGACCTTACTGTGTAGTGCGTTATCAGGGTGCGAGGACGCCACGCAATCAGCTGTAGGCTGAACAAACGGTGGTTTGCTGAGGGACGAAAAAACATGCAGACAATTATTGCACTCCGTACAACAAAGCATATCGCTCAACATGTTATCATATAATATTTTTAATTTAATGATAATTACAAAAATCATCATTAATATCAAATATATCAATCATTTCTACACTTGGTATAGTTTTATAATTTTTATGGTATTTGGCCTTATGTACAATGTATTACAATCGTTTAAATTTTAGAATTTCGTCTTGAATGACGGTTAATCCAAAGAATGGCAGATTTATCTTCCTTGTTATTACGTAACAAATTCAATTTACTGTATATAGGGTGGAATATTGTACACCTACCAATTTACTCACGTATAAATTATATTAATAGGATTTTGTTAAAAATTACTGTGCTAATTTTTCATCATAAAAGCTTTAAGCTTCAAAACATAGCAAAATTAATCATTATCATGGATAATGGACACAGACTATTCTGATATTACTTATTTCAAAAGTAATATTGCTTAAATCTTGGAAATGTCAGCTGTACATAACCATAGACAAATTTCGGATAGAATGTAGATATGGAACAATTGTTATACATAGGTACCCAATATGAAATTGAAAATTATTTTTGTTTATGATTAACTGAAGCTCAACTCAGAATTGTTTTACTAAAGCAAGACTCCTTGTTTCTTTGAAATTCAACACATCCACTAAAATTAGATGACCAGATAATTTGGGTGTCCCATAAGAAAAGAGGACATATTAATAAATTATTTTTCATTTATGTACACCCGATATATATATATCAGCAGATGACATATTTGGGTACCTACTGTCTCCAAATTAGGTATCATTTATATGCAAAACCATACAGCATCAATCGGTGCCATATTAATATTTTTTAATGTAGTTTTTTCAAAAATAATCCTAACCTAACCTATGCCAAAATAGGCGTATCGTTCATTCGATACGCTTATTTTGTGTCGTTATGGAGACATCTAATATAATATAATAATATCTTAATATTTTTAATTCTTATTTTCAATAAACCGATAATTTTGCGTGAATCAAAACCAAAATGTCTTGGAAGTGTTTTTAAACTTTAGATTTAAAAACATCCACAATTTTTCATAATTATAAATAGTAAAAATTAAAGTATAAACATAAACTTATCTTTATAAATCCAGACATACTTTACACCATGGTTATCCTTTGCACATCTGGTGGGTTAATTTTTATTAGAAAAAAAAGAACTTAATTTCTCCAATGAAATTATTATTTCTCCAATAAAACAATAAAATTCTGAAAGGGTCTTCAGTTATAATATTTTAAATTATATAATAATAAGTATATTATAAATTATAATTAATTTCTAATATTCATTATATTGTAATTTTAAAAAATAAAACATAATTTTTTTTCTCTATAAATTCATTGTGAGTTTAAAATACATGTCGTGAATAATAATAGGTATGACTGTTTATATTTAATAGAAGGTGAAATACTCCTAAGTTCTAATCAACATCGATTTTGAGAAATTTGATAAGTTAAACATAATGCATGAAATGAAGTAAGGCCTTACAATAAGGTAATATAATTATTTTTGCCTAGGGCCTCGCAAAATCTTGAGACGGCACTGCATGCCATATTACATCGTAGGCCGTGTTATTTATTTAATACCGGTTTTAAATAATGCTAATAACCGTATAAAACCAAAATCAAAAGTAGAAAGTATTTTTTCGGTTTTAAGCCCTGATTTTTGTTGTATATTAAGTTAATGGTTGAGATAAATTTAAAGAATGGAGCTTCAGTTTATTCAAGCCAATTTTACTTAAAAATTATGAAGTTTATAGGTCTATTCACTTGGCACCCCCCCCCCTCAAGGCCATATTAAGCACGGAGCCTAGGAGCCCAGGTTTTAAGCCCTGAAATATTGAAATACCCAATGAAGCTATTTTTCATAACAAATTCATAGTATTTTAAGAATAATTACAATCAAGTAATTTTCAAAGTTCTATATTTATCCTAATAGTGGTCAAATTATTTTCAATATTTATTACTTTGTTTTGATTGTTGATAATGGGTGAACATTTCAAGTTCCAAGTAAGTATTATTAGTTTCGGAGTTAAAACTAAATTACAAAAATCGATATCATGAAAATCTAATTATTGCATATATTACCACTTTTACTTAAATTTGAAATAGTTTTCCCTTGTCTTTGGAAAAGACATTGAGAATTTAGTAAAAATTATCTCTATAAAGTACTGTTTAGAGCCTTACTAGAGCTTTACAATTGGGTATTAATTTTAGTGCTTAAAAAATAATAATATTGTAAAACAACTAATTATTACGTGGTCTAAGACACTTCACCACCACCGCTTGTGAAGCTGTGAGCCACTGTTTCGTCACGGGACACTTCAACGTCTCTGTTCCGCCCGGAGGCCGGAGATACCCGATTGCGGCCAGACACACAGTGGTTCACAAAACCACAATGGCAATGATTTTATTAAGTAGGTAGAAGCCTCACTTCTAGGTTATACTAAAAAAGTTGAAACATATTTCGGCCTTTCATTACCTACCGAAATGTCCCCACATTGCACAGCAAGTCGATTATCAAGCCAAAATGTCCCCATCGTTGCACAGCAAGCTGAACCAACCTACGCTAGCCGTTAGTGGAGTTGATTTTGATGTTTCCATGTTACGAAGCGGAGCGAAGCTGAGGTGTTGACATAAAAATCATAGGTATGGCCTTCGATAAATATTATAAAATTCGTCGAATTGTCTTGTGCGAAATGACCGTGCCCATTTGATGCGCTTCGAAATCACGCAGATTCAATAATTGATACCTAATTCATACTACGCAAAAGGTGGCATCCAACGATACGTGACGCAGTACGGCGGGCAATTTTGTATATCAATGGTATAAGATCCGTTGGACGTAATCGGATGCTTTATTTCGTTTTGATAACCACTGAAAACAGTATTTATTACCTGTTATGTACGGGCCGCAATTGGACTATGAAAATGGAAAAAAGGTCACTTTGGGCTGCAATCGGGCGATCCCCGTTTCACCGTTACTCGCTAGACCCTTTCTTAATCAATGACATATTTATGGCATCATTTGATTAGGCCCTACTTTGGCCTCTGTCCATATACAAATAGTAATTTTGTGTTCTTATTCTTTTTTCAAATTTTCAAAAATTATAAAAAGACATTTTTTTATGTTTTATGCTCATATCCATAATGTTTTTTGGTAGGAAACAAATAATTCCAGAGGGTATATCTAGGCGTGTTTACGGGAGAGGCAGGGTGAACAGCTGCCTCCCCAGTGAGATTGGCAACCTGTGGTCTATTAAATCTTATAAATTATTTAGAGTCAAGTAAATTCAATTCTGAAAATTATCGTAGATTGTTTTAGTTGTAGTTTTTAGATGTACGACGATTGAGCGCGAGAAAATTGAACGCAAACAAAATTAAACTCTAATATAACTATTCTAATTTATATTATTATACAGTATCATCACAATTTTAATTAAAAAAATAAATATAAAATAATTTAATATTTTTTTGTAGTTTGAGATAGAAAAAAAAAAATATTTAAAATAAATTACATAAAATTATTAAATGTTTTGTGCAATTCCTCTTAAAAAAATTTCGGCTTAAAATTGACTACAAACTGTCACTAATCTTAAATTTCAATAATCCTTGTACTTTTTCTTTTTTCAATTTTAGCAGTTATATCGGGACGTTTTATCTGAAAATTGTTATTGTGCTTGATTATCATTGCGCTCAAATATCCTGAGCTCAATTTGCGTTCAATTGTTGGGACACCGTTGTTTTTATATTAATTCCGTAAACATGTTTGTTATCAAATTTCAATTTGAGTGATATAAAACGAGCACATTGTATTTTACACTAATGAAATCATTATAACGTGATATACAAAATGTATAATATTTTATAACGTTTTAAAAAACATAGTTTATTTTAATTTTATGTTTTATTATGTTGATAATAATTATTTTTTTTTTTTTAACTGCCTATTTACTTAAGAAACAACTTTGTAGTGGGAAGCGGTACAATAAATGGAATTTTGGAAAAAATTACAAGACCCTCATAATATAGATATAACTTATGTCTGGAAACTAGAATAATATGCGTGATTACTGATTAGACTGTACGTGGGACGATTGAGCGCAATAACAACTTTAAAATATAATATCCCGACATAAGTGCCAAAACTGCAAAAGAAAAAGTACACATATGGAATTTTAAGGTTAATTTCAAATTTTCAGTCAATTTCAAATACGAACAACAGAAGACTTTTAAAGGAAATTTCACTAAACATTTAAATATTTTATATTATAAAATATTTTTTTTTTTCTCAAACTGCACAAAACATTAAATTATTTTATGAGTTTTTTAATTGAAATAATTGTAATGACACTATTTAATAATATAAATTGGCATAATTTCATTAGAGGTCAATATTTCTTCGTTAGTCTACACTCAATTGATACATTCGTACCCTCAATTTAAACTGGTAAATATTTTTTAAAAATAAATTTGATTATTCAAGCAACGGGGCCGGGTTCGAATCTCGCCTTGCAAACTAAATATTTTGCACTTTTTTCAACCGTTACTGACTAGAGGCGACACGATAAAGTACTAAAATTACATTATAGCGAATGAATGTTGATTTACGATAAATAGAGCCTTTTTAATTTATTTTATTATGACGTTTATATTTTTATTGTATTTTGAAATTATTTATGGAATATTCATTAGGCGTAGGGGAATATTTGAAAAATCAATTTTCGTTTTTCGTTAATAATGTAGGTATGTTACAAAATTATTTTCAACATTTAAGTTCAATGCGTGTATATCAGTATAATATGTAAGATCAGTGTACAATCACACAAAAATGAATAATTTCGTTATTCTGGTCAAATTTCGATTACTTGGTGATACTAGTACTTTTTATTAAGCAACTTATTAAACGAATTTCATCATTTAAATGAATAACGAATTGCACATTGCTTATTCTGTTATTAATAACAAATGTTAAACATATTGAAAATTACGATTATTGGATATTAAACGAAGTTGTGCTCAGAATCGTTTTATTGAAATTTGGAGAAATTATTTATCGTTTATTTAAAATTCAACAAACCCGCCAAGAGTATCCCACCCGAGGTGTGATAAAACACGCCAAGGTGTGAAATACCCACTTTTATTTTATTTGTACATGTTTTCGTACTAGTCCAAAAGTTTCGACCAACAATATTTCGAAACCGGATTTGCCTCTAGATGGTACTTTAAAGAAGTCATTTTTGGAAATTCTCAATAGTTTTCTCAAAATTTGGAAAAACTTCCCACAATTTGACAAAAAAAAAATCGGAAACTATCATTTTTTAATCTACAATTCATGTATATTTAAATATAGATAGAAATATCTATGGACGTAATTTGGTTTTTGATTGGGGCAAGAGGGGGGGCTGCATACGAACTGAGTCCCAGTATAACCTTTTTATGACGAATTGAGTCCCGGGTTATTTTAGGGTATATACCAATTGAGTCCAGTGAAATTTTAGGTATAATACTAATTGAGTCCATGTTTTAATACAAATTGAGTCCCGTAAAATTAAAAAAAAATATATATTTTCTTTCCCATTTTTACAGACTTAGGACTGCTGTCTGTAACAAAAAATTCTACAAGTATGGTTAAAAATGTTTTTTTAATATTTTATAACATAAATATATAAAATTAGTATATAATAATA
>JAIPRM010004560.1:0-22654 GCA_025469315.1 Stegophylla sp. TES_Ste_2020 | reverse complement strand
ACTCGAAAACCATCATTTTTTGATCAGAATTTTATGAAAATTTAAACATAGATAGAAAATCCTATAAAAAAGATTTTGGCGTAAGAAAATTTTGAAAATGTGAAAAAAAATTTTGGACATTTTTTTTTTCGTATATTATTAACTTCCTTTGTTCAGAATCGTTTTACTGAAGAAATGATTTATCGTTTCCTTAAAATTTAATACGCCCGTCAAGAGAATACCACCCGTCGTGCAAAGTACACCCATCGTGCGAAGTATGTCCGGCTTTTTTAATAGTAAACAGTAGTAAAAAATGTTTCTAATTAAACAAACAAGTAATTAATTATTTTAAAATCTGTTGAATTATATATATATATAGAGTAATATAATAATGTACAGTGGCTAAATAATAGTTATATAGCCATGGATACAGGAATGCCTGGTAATTTCGAGAAGAAAAATTATTTTGTTTTTCGACGGTAATCAAAAATATAAAGCCTAACCAAAACTCCAAATGAAATAGGAAAAAAAGTGAGCAAAGGTACTTCGATTTTTGTTTAAAAAAAAAGGTGACTGAGAAGTGACTTAAATCAACGAAATGGGACTTTTTTAGTGACTTGAATGACTCACTAGCTGCAATCGTAGAGAGTATTATTGGCAAACTCATCGGGACCGACGGTCAACGTATACACGAAGTCGTCCTTCATGAGTAACAAAAATTTTAATTTTTTTTTTTTTTTTAACACTTGTCAGCGTCGTAGTAACCCATGTGCCTAGCTAAATCTCAAAATTACAATATTCGTATGTTTTATAATCCGCCGAGTCGATCCTTGCAATTAACATAATATTATAATGTTAAACGGTATACTTACTATTACTACTAGTCTTTATTAGATTTTACGCCACTATAATTAATATAATCCGATCTATTTTTGATTTCGTGAGTAATGTAATCTCGCCCAGCGGCGTGAGTAATCTCCTGAATGACCTACTGCGCGCGCGCCGACCAATGGTCGTGTTTACTCTGTGGACTATTTTTACCCGCGAGTATTTCGGTATATTATCTTCGAAGAGTAATGCGCGCCCAGAGTAATGCAGTGCTTTTTATCGCGGTTGTCACGAGCGCTCGGGCCGCCAATAGCGGGTGGGTAGGTGGGTGAGTGGGTGGCACAGCGCGAAATAAACCGAGGAGTCGACCTGGGCGAAAAACCCTTTGTGAAAAACAAAAAAGCTACACACAATATGCGTACAGTATAAATTCGATTTTACTCATGCTCGTTGATATAATTAATAACTTAGGGTAGGTAGGGACTAAAGGAGTTTGCTTGTTTTTCAAAAATCATTCAAACCATAGCTAAATAATATAGAAATGCGTTTCATAACACCAGGAGTTGTACGCAATTCTCTTTAATAAACATATTTTACATACCTATTTAGCTCCTCTTTTTTGATATAAATGTATATTTCGGTTATATTTCAATTTTAAGTGCATATATGTCACATATTTAACATGGTGAGTTTTCTTGATATCGGAAAATTTTTTCCTGAATAACTGAAGAAATTAAAATACTGTTTGATATTAATTTGTTTAAATTTAAACTTAAAAAGAACAAAAATTAAAATAATACTTCGCACGATGGGTGTACTTCACACGACGGGTGGTTATTCTCTTGACGGGCGTATTAAATTTTTAAAGAAACGATAAATCATTTCTTCAGTAAAACGATTCTGAACGAAGGAAGTTAATAATATTAGAAAAAAAAATGTCCAAAATTTTTTTTCACATTTTCAAAATTTTCTTGCGCCAAAATCTTTTTTATAGGATTTTCTATGTATGTTTAAATTTTTATAAAATTCTGATCAAAAAATTATGGTTTTCGAGTCGTTTTTGTCAAATTTTGGGTAGTTTTTTCCTAAAAAAACATTGAAGAATTGAGAAATTCAAAAAATGACCTCTTTAGAGTACAATCTAGAGGCGAATCGAGTTTTAAAAAGTTATTGATCGAAACTTATGGACAAGTATTTCTATACGAAAAGTTGTACACAGAAAAAAAAAGAAGAAAAAAAAATAAACATCATTGTAAAAACACTAGCTTCTTCACTTCGTTCAGAATCTAAAAAAAAATCATAAATAATAGAAGAAGAATACTTATTATAATATTATATAATACAATACAATTTTTAAATATTTTGAGTTTTTACAGTAAAATTAATGTTTTATGTGAAATTATTTTAACATTTTGCATATTTTAAAGTTTTTTAGAGCTACAAATCCCTAGCCCTATTAATAACATACCTACTCTCCGTACAAAAATGTGTGAATTCGCGTTACGTTCTCGTCCGAGGAACAAAATAATGGACGTTTTCGAAAATTTAACACGGCCAGTGTAGGCAATTTTATTATAGCACGCGAGTAATGCGAGCGTGTGAGAGCTAATAAGTTTTTTAGTGAACTGTAGCCCCTTTTGACTTCCGAAAATCTCACAACGCTCCCCCCTCGTTTCTCGATTCTTTTGAAACTAATTAAATACATTTTTTTTTTTTCATCATTGATGTATATAAATTAACTAACAAATTTTGAAAAAATAAATAAATAAATAAAAAACGGGTGAAACTTATTCTATTTTTATACAAAACAAAACAAATATATTTATCGATACCAGAAACGATGTTTACTAATAAAATGAATATAAAATTTAATTATACTGACTTTGCTCGTACAAAATAATAATAATAATAATAATAATACAAAAAATACCTATGCGACTAATGACTGCATCGAAGTTGATGTTTTTCTACTAATAAAATTACACATGGTTCAGTGGATCTTAAATCTCCCGTTTCACATACATCTAATCTACATAATATATACATGTATACATTCTTCAAACCTTCAATCGTGGATAATGTTTCATTCGGCATCATTTTCTGCAGTGAAAACTGATGACCTATTATTATGATTGTAGAGAGGATTATAATTTAAATCACCTCCGACTCTTAGTCAGAAATATTTATTGCGCGTTAAACAAAACAAAAAAAGAAAGTAAAGTAAAATATAGAAAGCCGGACATACTTCGCACTACGGGTATTTTTCGCCCCCTAGTTTAGATACTCTTTGTGGGTGTGTAGAATTTTAAGCAAACGATAAATCATTTCTTCAATAAGACGATTCTGAACGAAAGGAGTTAATAATATAAAGAACAATAATAGTCGTAATTTTCAACACACCCACCAAGAGTATCTGACCCGAAGAGTGAAGAATAGCCGTGATGCGAAGTATGTCCGGCTTTCTTTTTATACTTTACTTTACTTTACTTTACTGTACTTTTTTATGTAATATATAAAGGAAAAAAATTAAATGAAAAAAAAAATGTAAAAAAAAAATTTCCAACATTTTTTTTTTTACATTTTCAAAATTTTCTCGAGACAAAATGTTTCTCATATTATTGTCTATCTATGCTTAAATTTTCATAAAGTTTAGATCAAAATATGATGATTCCGAGTGTTTTTTTTTTTATTTTGTCAAATTTTAGTTAGTTTCCCCCTCCCTTTCCAATAAAAAAAAAAAAATTGAATTGAGAAATTCAAAAAAATTACCTCTCTTAAATTCCAACTAAAGGAAAATCTGGTTTCAAAAAGTTGTTGGTCGAAACTTTTGGACAAGTATTTCCATGCGTAAGTGTTCACAGAAAAAAAATTAAAAATTAATAAATAATCATCATTGTAAAAACCACTGGTTTCTTCACTTCATTCAAACTCTAAATTTAAATAATTAATAAACATCATTTGAAAAAACACTATAGTTTTTTTTTACTCTACTCAAAATCTAAAATCGAGATTCGTTAGTTTATTTACACAACGTCGTCGCCTCCGTTCAGACATAGAGATAAATAATAAACAATGTTTTATATTCGCCAGATACATAACAGTTACTACATTGTCTATTAATTACTACGTTCGGTTAAAACAACAAAATCGTTCTGCGTTCACAGCCTTCAAGTCTGATAAACGTCCAATACTCTGATCACTACTAATGTTTATAGTATAGTCATAGTGTAACATGTATAGTAGGTGTATACAGTACGTCCAATGAATTTTTGACGGCTAAAAATATTTCTCAAAATCGATACTATACAAATTAACATAACTTCACTGAAGACTCTTGCAAAATTGTTTTGGCGAAGAATATTCGTTTATTCGCGTTATAAACTTATGAAACGTTCGGATAATGTAGTGGAGTCTCGTGTTCAATCTACTTTTAGAATAAGAATGCACATTTTAATTATTCGGGGTATTTTTAGAGCGTTCTGTACATACAATACATTGCGTAATCGTTTTATTTTAGGTAAATCTGTCATTTTCACTATTTTTTCTATGACTGTGTTGTAGAGTGGCCTTCATCGGAGAACCGCTGAAGACTTTTGGACGGACGCCAACTTACGATGACGACGACCAGGGCCATATTTACGTAAGGACAGTATGGGTATTCGTCCTGGGTCCATGCGCATCAGGGGCCCATAAACTGAATTCAATTGTTATTTAAATTTTAATTAAATCATCCCTAAACATAAAAAAAAGAAATTGCACATTTAACAATATTAATTGTTAAAAATCTTAAAATATTAATCATATTTTTTCCACTGTGACCAAATGTAGATAAGAAATACTTATTCATACTAAATGGTCTATTATTATTAATTAATTATAATTATTATTATTTACCAATTATAATTGATTATTTTTATAGAAAAAAAATTATAAAAGTTGTGAAGATTTTATAATACATTCAAAAATGTTTCACTCTTGTCTATACTTTACTTTTTTTTATCCAATAAATAAAAGAAAAAAATTAAATGAGAGAAAATTTTTTTGATAAATGTCCAACATTTTTTTTCACTCTTTCAAAATTTTCTTGTCTCAAAATATTTCTCATATTATTGTCTACCTATGTTTAAATTTTCATAAAGTTTGGATCAAAAAATGGTAGTTTCCATGTCTTTTTTTATCAAATTTTGGGTAGCTTTTACCAAAACAAAAATTGAAAAATTGAGAAATTCAAAAAATGACCTGTTTAAAGTAGGTACCAACTAGAGGCAAATCCAGTTTCAAAAGGTGGTTGTTCGAGACTTTTGGACTAGGTAGTAGATCAATACGAAAAGGTGTTCATAGAAGAAAAAAAATAAACATAATTGTAAAAACATTACAAATTAACACACAAGTTAAACTGGTTTTTGTCCTGTCTTTTGGAAACCTGTAAATAATTTTATCAAATTTAAAAAAAATCTAATTAATATAAGCTTTTTTCAAAATGATTACACTGCACGATAAAAGATTTTTTCAGGTTTTCAATCTCAAAAGATCTTTGATTAGGTGACAAGTTCTTGACCATAGAAAAACTGCGCTCGACGTCAACAGAGGCTATCGGTACATATTTAAAATAAATTGATTCCTGAATGGCTAAATCTCCTAGCAATTTATTTGCTGCGATATCATCATTTGACAATATGTTTTTGTTTTTAACTTAAATTCAAGTAAATGGGCTGATACAACTAAGTAAGCCACTTAAATTCAAAAACTCCAGAAGAATATTTTGTCCGGTCTTATTTTCAAGTGGTTAATAGTATAGATTATAGGAGATAATAAGTGTAATTGGAACAAAACAAATTTTTCATGTAATATATGTTATAATTAATATTTATTAAAATTATTAGATTTACACATACAATAAAAAAGGTACAATTATTTGTCACAAATATGGCACATAGGTTATAATGATCAATAACACAAGTATACATTTAATTTGATCTCGTTTGAGGTAATACAAAATATATTGCCAAAAAAAGTCTTAACTTGACACTATATTTAATTTTTAAAAGTCTTGTAAAATTACACTCAACAATAAGCATTAATTTAAAAATAAACAAAAATAGCTACATCACACGAATAGACAGTAAGAATAATGAATATGGACATTAACTCAGATGTCTACCCAAACGTATTTTTTATAGGTAAATAAATCACTTTTTGTTCGTCATTGATCTTATCTAATATAACTAAATATTATAACACAACCAATTTACATTGTTCATATTTTATAATATATATTATATAATAGTATAAAAATAATATAACTAAATCAACCTGCAAAATTGTAACATAATTTAAGATCTAACATCAATATAAAATGTTCACAATTCAACTATTTTTTTAAGTTAAAATTTTGCAGGAATACAATTAAATTTGAGTTAAAAACAATTAAATCAACATAGAAAATATAACTAAATCTTAAAATTATATAATCACGATTGGGAATGCAAATGTGAAAAAGGCAAGAAATATTAATTATTAAAATGAGATAAATAGGCAAGATTACAGTATACTCATATTTTGATTTTAATTTATAAAATCAATCAAAAACTAATAATTTACAAGAATTATATGGCTTGTTTAATTTTAGATCACAACTAATGTAATTCTAGCCAGCAAAAATAAATATAAAGAGTACTAACACCTATTTTAAAATAAAATACTACATGAAGTGCTAAGGTTAAGATTCGCTGTTATTTCTATCAGTTCATAAAAAAATGAATAAAGATTTTAATAAAATAATATTTGAGCACAAAATAAATATTATTATAAGTCTTAGTTTTCAAGTATAGAAAAAAGTTTATCATTACACAAAAGTCAATTTAAATAAAGTCTTCATATAAAATAAATTCTAACTCGTATTGTATAACATACAATTAATAGTTCATTGGCACCAAAACTATTTAAAACATTTATTGCATTATATTATATCTAATTTAGATTTCAGAATAATTTTAAACCAGTTTTAACTACAATATAAATTATTAATTAAAAATGCATACAACCTAAAAAAACTTGAAACATAGAAAAAATTCCCATAAATAAATGGAGTACAAATACATTACTTAAATAATACTTATTATTCTAGGCAACTAACACTTAACTAAGTGAACATCACAGTGGCATTCACACTCTTATTTTAAAAATATGTAACTTATTAAATTTTCATTATATTTAACAGACCGAGATTTATAATATAGAAAATCTTACATACAAATTGAACATCAAAAAGAACTGATAGATATGAGAGAACACAATAATAATGTTCTTAATATGATTAAGTTAATTAAGTCAATCTAATTAAAGTGTTTGTTAATTTTTTATGTTACATATCAATAAAACAAAAGTAAATATGAATATTTAACTGAACAGATTTAAAATTGACAAGACACATATAAATCCTAAATTATTGAGAAATTGATTTGAAATTAAAATTAAAATATAATGTTTATAAAATATATCAGATTATAAAAATAAAGTAAAATTTGTCAGAAATGAAAATTTAATTCACTTATTAAATATAAATACTAATTTTCTATACAAACTAATACTTTGTTTGAAAAATATTTATGTAATGCTCATCAAAATATGTTTCATTGTACTATATTTTTTTAGTATAGCTATATTTTATTCTTTTCAATAGAAAATTCATGTAAGTTATATAATATGTATTTTTTAGTTTTACACGACAGTATTATAATATGAATTTATTTAGACAAATTATAGTACCTAAGAGTATACTGATGAATAAGTGACAACCATAAATACATATATTATTGTTATACTAATAGATGAGAATAGGAACTATTAAAAATAATCTATCAATATACAAATAAATAAATATAAAACCATAATATACAATAAATTATCTTTGAATAGCTGCTAATAGTAAGGCAAAATAATAATTATAAAATTGCTTGATTATAGTTCATGTCAATCCGTCATAGACTATAATACCAGAACAAATAACTGGAAATAATATACTTCACTTTTACGTTTCGTCATGGCTATTTTCTGGAGACAATACTATATTAGTTAAATTTGTACTTTGAAGCAGACCTTTACTTTCTTCACTTCCAGTTACTGATGTACTACTACCCGCACTATATACAGAATCATACACTGGGTTTCCAAAATGTCCACTAGGCTATAAAACAATGCCAATTTAAATAAGTTATGTATACCAGTACAAGTATATCTTACTTTTTCTTGCAAAGGAAAAGCACGATCCAAATGAATATCTTCATCGTCTATATCATCTTGAATATACATTGGATTATTAACTTCTATATTTTCCTGCATTCGAACATGCAAAAATGATCGACCTCTACAAAATTACAAAATTAAGTAAAAAGTTTAGAAAAAAATTAAATAAGAACAAATTACCTTCTTCTAAGTTTGGTGAAATAATATGTAGTAGCAGTTATGATGATTAACAGTACTATAATTGAGAATATAACCCACAAAGCATTTATACCATGAGAATTTCTATGATCTGAAGATGTATATTCTACTATTAATTGTGTTTGGCATCTATCACCAATATAACCTTTTAGACAACTAAAAAATAAAATATTTTGATTAAAAAATGAAGAGTTTACAAAATTATTTTAAAAATATATTATAATATAATTATTTACTGGCAGGACAAGCTGCTTCCAATTTTTTCTTCGGGCTCAATACAAGTGCCACCATTTAAACAATAATTAGCACAAGTGAGGCGATCAGCACATCGCTGACCAGTCCATCCTAAACTGCATCTACAATTAGGTTCGTCTATTCCAGAATTTGTTTCGAGATAACATGTACCATTATTATAACAATATCCCAAACATGAGCCCGAATCTACTATTACATTACTACAATCAGAAGAGCCCCAAACTCCAACGCACCTTAACAAAAAAATAATAATAATATAATAATATTCACATTAAAACATAAATTCAAAGTTATTATTAATATACAATTTTGTTACAAATATGAGATTATTTTGTTTTTAATCACTTACCTACAAGTTGGCTGACCATTGACAATAATACAAGTACCACCATTTTTGCACATTTCTGGATGACACAAATTAGTAGTTACATTTAATTGATCACACAGAGGATGTTTTCGATTAGGATGGCAATATGAATGACACTCTTGATCATTTTTAGAACATGAGCAATTACAGATATTTATACGACATATAGGGTTTGTGAAGTGAGGTAAACATAGACAGACAGTGTCATTACCTTTGATATAACATGATCCTAAAAATATTTAATACATAAAAATGTTTAATGACCTTAACATATAATTTAATAATATATTATGTTGATTTCTTGTGATTTAATACTGGTTTTTTTTTCTGTATACATATATATTATAATATAAATGTAATAATATTGTAATACTAATAATTTAACAATAAAATATTAATAATTTTAGACATATTCTGTAAATTTCAGAATGACTGATCACGCATTTTCTGAGAAAATGAGACAAAAATAAAATTTATTATGGAAACCAGCCCTATGCAACTCCTTCAATTTAGTATATGAATTTGCATACTATTACTGACCAGGACAGGAAACTGATTATACACTATTAATTTTATCTAGTGGTGATTATATTAAAGGACTATAAGGTGGCCATTCGTTCGAATTTTCTGAGATGTTATCGGTTTAGAAATTACACACAGTAATGTCCTAGATTTGACTTTACACTTTATAGTTTATATGTTTATGATATAAAAAACCGTTAATTTTTTAAGAATGTCTACAGCACACAAAAGTATATGATGATACAGAAGGAAAAAGTTATAAATATTAGTTATCAATGTTTTTATGAAGATTTTGACTATTTTGTACTTTAAACTAGTTTTTGTTGAAAATTAAGTATATTTTCTAATTTCATAATTTAAATTTTGATTATTTTACATTTTATAGTAAAATAAATTGAGAACAAATAGTAAGATTTTGTTTGGTTAGGTTAATAAATAAAAAGATATAAGTAATTTAAATAATAATTATTATTAATTAGTTTGTAATGTAACTATATATATTATAATAATGTATGTAATTATACATATACTAATGATGATTATGAAATTATAAATAGATAGAAGTATTTTAGATATGCTTTCTTAAAAACCATTATTTATTTTATTTTACCTAACCTATCAACTATTATTTAATATTTAGTTATTTAGTGTATTTATTATTTTAATAGGTTTCAAAATTACATTTTAAATTTTGAGTAATAATAAACTAAACAATAACACTATCTACGAAAGATCACGAGTAATCACTGATATATAATCTTTTAATACTTTACCTCCATTTAAACAAATATTTTCTGTACAAGTATTTAGATCACAACGTGGTCCAGTATATCCTTTGTGGCATTTACAAATAGGACCATTGGTATCTAAAAAGCAAGTTCCCTACAAAAAATATATATATATTGAACAAAATAAGAATGGTTTTATTTTTTAATTAATTATACCTCAACACAATAATTATCACAATCAGATTCAGTACACGAAGGCCCTCGAAATCCAGCAGTACACTGACATTCACCATGACCAGAATCAGATCTAACACATAGCCCTCCATTTTTACAATCAATATTCACACATTTCTCGCAGTTTGTACCTAATAAAAAAAAAAAAAAAAAATATTTTAAATAAGACCAACTAGTTTGAAATATTTCCAAAAAAATATGTACACAAATTATATAAAATATAAGAATAGTTAAAAACCTGTAAATCCTGGTAAGCAATCACAAATATTGTCAATACAATGTCCACCATTCATACAACCACCTGGGCAACCTCTCTTAGGTACAGGAATATCACATTTATCACCTGACCATTCAGGAGAACATTTACACTAAATAATATTACATAAAATTAATGCAAAGAAAATTTTAAAGGAAAAAAATTGTATTTATTATGTTATTACAATAATTACAATAATACCTTAGATATGAGTACTCCAGGAGTTGATCCTGGTTCAGTATAACATGAGGCATCATTATGACAATATGAGCGACATGCATATATATCACATGATTCTCCAGTGAAAAATGGATCACATTTACAATAAACTTGAGCTGACGTTTCATTTCTCACACATACACCCATATTACAGTGTGGATTACAAATAGGCGGAGTTTGTGTATCAACACACTTAATGTCCTATATATAGATAAATTAAAATGTATTTGTTTCAAATATAATAAAGAATTGAAATAAAATATTTACTTACTTTCAACGCTGGTACTGCAGTTTGATTATCCGCACACAGACAAGTTCTATTTTTGAGATTAGTACTCAGAGTACATAATGCAGTCAGATGACATGGGTTGATAGCACAATAATTCTTCACTAAAATGTTTAAATAATATTGATTAAAATATGCATATAAAATATGTAATCTAATACTTGCAGTCTTTTGGATGTTTATTCTCTTGCAATATAGCTAAATCAGTAGCCCTAAATATATTTTTGGACAAAATTGTCATATTCTTGTCATCGAACTTGTCAATCTTTACAATTGTAGTCATAAGTGTAACATATATTGAATCTTCAAACAATTCGATGTTAGTTGGATGTTTACCTGTTAAAAGAAAAGGCACATACATAAATATATAATTCATAATTTAATAACTATATAGTATATATTATAGGTTAGTCCACTAAATAAGAACAACGAAATCCGTTTCACCATCTCTTCTAATCATTTCAAAAATGATACAACCTAAAGAGACAATCATTAAACAAATCTCAATTTTTTCAGATTTATAATGCCTTTATTTTCCAAATTATTGTATGGGAAATTTGATGACTTAAATTTTTTTTTTTTTGCTACGATGATAACAAAAAAAAAAAATGTGTACTTTGCTGGTCAGGGTGTCATCATTATAATTGAAATATTTTGAATTTCTAATGTATTCCTTAATTCAAAATAATTAAATTCAATTAAGTCCTATCAAATGTATATAATAACTACCTGAATTTGAAGCTTTTATCACTGAATATTAAATTAAAACTATAAGATTAATGAATATAATAAGAACAAGTACATTCTAATTATCTCTAAAAATTCTCTATCAATAAACAATACCTTTAGGGAATTTATGTATAAATCTACGGCCTTTTCCATCTAATGAAACTGATTCTATCGTATAAGGTTTTGTGTCAGACCAATATAATCGGCGAGCTGCATAATCAATTGTTATGCCAGCAGGACTTCGAACAGAATCACTAATGAATGATCGCCTGTTGGAACCATCCATTGAACACATTTCAATACGTGGTTTACGACCCAAATCAGACCAAAACATTGACCTAAAAATAATAAATGTAAATAAAATACAATAACTTCATATAATAATTATATTTATATATTTATCATATGATACAAAAATTAAAAGAAGCATGTAATTATTATGAAGAAGTAGAGTTTATCCATTTTTATGGATGCATGCATACTATACAGTTGTATACAGCATATGTATATGTACTAGAGTCTGCACCATGAAAAGTAGCGGTTGGCCCCAGTCACCCCCCTCCCCCAGACATCACCCAGTCTATAGACTATGGTTCTCATTTCATTGTAGTGTTAATATACTAATAATTCATCATATATTAATATATTAATCATACCTTATTTGTGTTGTATTATATTTATATAATAAATAAATAATAATAATTTTCATATGAACTTGGAATTTAAAATAAAAATGTAATACTATAGAAAAAAAAACATTTTTGAAACATTTTGAAAAACTTCAGCCAAAAACTTTAATAAGCACTACATCAAAAAATCCACTTGGCACGTGAATCAGCCACCACTTTTTGTGGTGCAGACTATAATTGTTGCATACAATAAATTGAATAAAAATAAACTTAAAAATCAAATATTTGGAACACAAAAATAATTTTCAATTTTTAATCCTGAAAAAATTTTTTGGCCCAAAATTCTTAAGGTATTGATGATCATGATAAATTTAATTTTATTGAATACTGATTTATCAATATATTATCGGTAAAAATGAAAAAAGTTATGAATCATACCCAGATTGGGGATCTAATACAATATTCTGTGGTTTACGATCTGCTTCAAGTTTGACTAAAGTCCTTATTTTATTTCCTTCTACAGTAGCCACTTTAATTGCTTTTGTTCGAACATAATTTTCAACCCAATATAAATTTCTTGATACCCAATCCACAGCAATACTTTCAGGAGTACCAACAGTTGAAACCTAAAAAAAGAACAAAACATATTTATGTTTCCTTAATAATGTGAATTAAAAAATAAAATAATCAACTCACAATTTTTTTAGCAATATTTGTTTCATGTGTTGTTCGATTTAACTTTTTAACTGGATTATCAACAACTATAGAGTAGATAGCTTTGGAGTTATGATCACTCCAAAACAAATATGTTGCATTTGCAGTCCATAATAAGTCAATTGAGTGTATTTTATGAGCTGGTAATGGAACAGCAGAGTAATTAAATAAATTCTCATTCGATTTATATGGATCGACAAAAAATATATCACCCTCATTACTGGCCACAACTAATAATGCTGGCGCACCTATAATTATCAATTTATGATAAAACAAAAACCAAAAACACTATAAACAATAAAAATATATACTTACCATTTGCATGACATGTTTTGTTAGGAAGATTTACACTATAACCAGTAGAGCAATGACAAGAATGACCAAAGTTCTTTTTTGGGACACAAATTTGAGAACATGTACCAAATTGACAGGATGATTTAGTTGTGTTACATAACTGTTCATCTGAATTATCTATACAGTCAAAATGACCATCGCATTGAAGACGTCTACTTATGCATTGACCATTCCCACATCTAAATTTACTAGAATCACATACTTGATTGGAAAATGCACCTAAATCAAAATATTGAAACATATTTATATAAACACTTAAGTTCAATAAAATCCTTATAATAATAATCATAGAACCTAAATTCAAACACATAAAAAAATAGAATGTATTATGACATGAAAAAATGTGCTAGTATCAATTTTTTCCAAATAGATAAATTATTTTTTAGAAATTGTAATTTATATTAGTTTCTGAGTGTAGCAAAGTAGGTAGTGATTTTAGTATAATGTTTATTTTTTATTTTTTTTAGCTTATGTTTTTACAATGATGTTTATTTATTTATTTATTTTTTTTTTCTTCCTCTGTGAACACTTTTTTGTATAGAACTACTGATCCAAGAGTTTCGATCAGTACCTTTATAGATCCAAAATCGAACCCAGATGGTACTTTTGAAAGGTCATTTTTCAAATTTCTCAATATTTTTTTTAATAATGCGAAAAAAACTGAAAAAATTTTTTTAAAAAACGGCAAAATATGCAATTACCGCAACTTCCGTAAAATTGAAAATTACTTTTTGACATAACTTCTAAAATAATGCAGCAAAGGACTTGAAATTTCCACCAACCACTAAAAATAGTCACGAGAAAATTACATAAAAATTTCAAAAAGATTTGATCAATTTTGAGTTAAGTACAGTATTTTGAAAATTTCAGAAATATCTCGTTTTTTGTTAGTTTTTATGTAATAAAATTTTTAATTTTTGGTATTAAGACTTGAAAATTTAATATTATCTCACTGACATATATGTCTAATTGACTTGAAAAAATCTCAAAAATCGTTAGTCAAATTTTTTTTTTAAAACCATTTGAAGTTCAAATTTTGACTGAATTCGTTAGTTTTACTTAAAATTACACACTTTAACTTACATATAAGAAAATTGACTAAACCGATTGTTTTGAAATTTGGTGGCTAGATAGAAAATTTCATTGCGAATATTTTGGTGCAATAAAATTTCTTACGGACAAAGAATTAAACATTTTACAAGGGTAAGACTGAAAAAAACTCGAAAGTACAGTAGGTATTTGTTATTCGCTTATCTTATCGTACATATTTTTCGACGCTAAATTTAATACGATACAAGTCGGTAATTACGGTGAGGCCTTTGGATCGCCCAAATACATTTCTAAGAACCACAATGCCTTATCAGTTGACACATATTACACGGATCGCCATATATATGTTTACACTATTGAATAACAGTATATAACCTACTATTTTATATTTATATTATTAACTTCCTTCCTTTTTACAATGATGTTTATTTTTTGTGCTATTCATTTGAGGGGCAGAACCTGTGTGGGAAGGGGCAAATAGACAAAAATATATTAAATAAACATCAACTTTATACTTTTCTTTTTACTTTTTTAAAATTTGTAGAAGGCACATCGCCTCCCCTAGTAGATCTACATCTTAGAAATCTGTAGTTGTATAGTTTGTACTTTTTAATTTTATTGTATTATTCACTTAATATCATATTTTGTTACATTTTAATACATTTGTAGTGTATATTTCAATAATACATTAATTGAATAAATGCATGCATACTTCGTACGTTTTAGTGCATATAATTTCGGGTCTGTTATTTTTTTTTTCTTATATTATTAACTTCCTTCGTTCAGAATCGTTTTACTGAAGAAATGATTCATCGTTTCTTTAAAATTTAATACGCCCGTCGTGCGAAGTACACCCATCGTGCGAAGTATGTCCGGATTTTTTTTTTTTTTTTGTCAGGTTCAACAAAAACGTCATTAAATATTTAATTCTTTAACAGGTTTTAATAATATTACCAAAAGAATTTTCACATGTATTTTACCCATAGTCAAACTTTCTAAAAATGTTCGTTCAATGAATATACTTTAATAAGCATTTAAAAAAAATGTTTTGAATATTTAGAATGTTTATGAAACCAATTTTTCATTTAAAATAACAATTTTTTCAGTTCAAACCTCATAAAAATTTAATGTTTAGTCCATTAATAATTTATTGGCCAAACATTTCTCAATAAGTTTCACTTTCAGTCCTGCATTTCTTTCAATTCAATAACTTCAGGAATGTAACTTAAGAATATATCCAAAAAAAAATTGAAGATTGAGAAATTCAAAAAATGACCACTCTAAAGTACAATCTAGAGGCAAACCCGGTTTCAAAAAGTTATTGATCGAAATGTTTGGAAAAGTAATTCTATACAAAGTTGTACACAGAAAAAAAAATAAAAAATAAAAATAAATAAATAAATAATAAACATCATTGTAAAAACACTAGCTTTTTCACTTCGTTCAGAATCTAAGAGGCTATTTACACACCATCCTCCCTCTTTTAACAAGTAATATAGTCTTCTGGACTCAACTGTTCCACTTTTCTTTTTTATTATTCAATAGGTAAGGTTGGGTTGGAGTTTGGGACTTGATTTGAATGCATCTATTTTAATTATATTAAACAAAAAGTCATATTTAACATTCCTACTAAACAGCATGTGTTGCCAGAAATATACTTACATGCAATTTTGTTTTCATCAGTACCATCACCACAATTATCTTCACCATCACAAACATGTGTATTGAATACACAATTATTATTTTCACATCTATATTTTCCTGGTGGACAAGAAACTAATGCACACATAGTTCGATTTTCATCACTTCCATCAATACAATCTTCTTCACCATCACATCTGTTTCCAAGTGATATGCAATCACCATTATTACAAACAAATTGACCATTTCGACTAATGGAACATCCTTTTCCAACTTTTTCTGTACAATTCCACTCATCAGAACCATCAGGACAATCTTGATCTCCATCACACCTCCATTTTCTTTAAAAATAAAATATAAAAATAAATAATATGTTCCTTGAGTATTTAATTACAAACATTATTAAAATTAATAACTTAAAAATTAAAATATTTAAAACATACGGTGAAATACAATGATAGGAACCATTACAATGAAAATCATCGCTGCCACAAGTGATAAGTAAATCACATTCATCTTCATCACTATTATCTCCACAGTCAATTTTTCCATTACATTTTTGACTGGCTGGTATGCACTGGCCATCAGAACATCTAAAATTATACATTAAATTATTCTTTATAGACACCTTCGAAACATTTTATGGCTATTCTATTTTATAATTATTGATATAATAATAAAATTTTAATGTATGAATATATTTAGTATAATTTTGAAATTTTAACTTTCAATATTTAATTGGTGTTATTTCAAAGCACATGACATCAAATTAATAAAATTTAAATAAACTATTCATCTGTTTCTACTTATAGTAATACACATGCATATCAACAGTAATTATTGATTAAAAGGATATATACAACAACAAATCTTAAAAACACTTATTAGTAGTAACAATTTAAGAAAAGTCAGAATTTTAAACTAATTGGATGTATTTTATCATAGAAAAATAAGTTATCTGAACAAAAGGTATACAGGGGCACTTTTAAAAACATAATCTACACAGAAATATTAAAAGGGTGTATACCACATTAAATGTATGTAAATAGTTTATAAGGTATATGAAATAATTATTACATATCTTTTGTCATTAAAAACTGAATATAAATTATTTGGTGCAGCACAACTAATGTCAATATTTTATTTATTTATTTATTTACTTTTTTTTCCCCCTGAAAATTTAGTTAATGCTATTTAAATAAATTATTGTTGATACATAACTATAATTTTTATCAAATCAAAATGATATTCTTTTAACGTAAAAATTATTATAATACAATATTTTATTTTATTTTCAAAAATCTAGATAATTTTCTATAAGATCATAAAACAATATACATTAAAAAAAAAGCTGCATTACTATTTGACAATAAATATTTTATAAGAACAATACCCAAAAATTGATTCTAAAATATCAAAATACCTAAATTCATAATCTGAACAATTTTTTAGTGAGCAACCCACTTCATCAGAATTATCACCACAGTCATTTTCATGATCACATCGCCAACGTCCTGGAATACACCTAAAAAGAAAAAAAAATGTAACCATTTTTTATTAAAATATACTTATTAATAAAATAATTAATAAGACTTATTTAATTAATAAGATTTTACTCACTTTCCATTCGAACATTTAAAGTATGTTGGGTCACATGTGGTGTTAAAACAAGAAGGTGGTTCATCCTCCATATCCGGGCAATCTTTTTCGCCATCACATTTCCATGCTAAATGGATACAACGACCATTTTTACAACGCATTTCATCTGATGCACATACTCTAGATGTACAATTTTCTGGTTCATCAGAATTATCTCCAAAACCACAATCATTTTCCCCATCACACATAAACACTTTTGGAATACACTTTCCAGTAATTTCACACTTGAACTAAAAAATTATAAATCATCAATGTTATTAGTAGGTCAGCTTTTGAATACTAAATTACACACGTATATCTCACAATATGATATATTATACTTTAAGAAACATGATGTATAAAATTTAATTTTCCACTAAAACAAATTTTAGAATCCTAATATTAAATAAAAATATATCACAATGTTAAGAAAAATCTATTTTTTTTTTTTTCAGAAAATTAATGTAATTGCATTCAATCTTAAAACTTAAATACAAAAAAAAAAATACCTATTTGTTTTAAAACTTTGTAATTTATTAGTATTTTAATTTATTTAATTATTTATTTTTAATTTCAAATTGAATGTATAATGTTAAGCAATCAATTTGAATACTAAATATCAAATAAAATATCCATTTTTTAAATTACATAAAATATAAGGAAATATTACCTCTTTGACACCACATGTTTTTAATTTACAATCTTTTTCATCTTCACCATCCAAACAATCATTGTGACCATTACATTTTAGCTGATTCGATATACATGTTGGGCTTGGTGATTTACTCCAGTGCGAGCCTCGTTCGCATTTAAAGTCTGTATCAAGACATGTATACTGTAATAAAATAGAAACCAATGTTAGTTTATTATATGAACACTAAATAATGGATGAATAACTTGAAACAAAAGTGAAACATTTTTATATAAGTATTAAAATATGTTAATACACAACCATATATTATGTAATGTTGTAGAGTTCATACATGAAATTCTATTATTCAATAGAAAAAAAAAAACCTATAATTTCAAAGAATGATGAGCATTTTCAGTCGTCAATTGAATTAAATATTAAATGAATAAAATAAATAAATATTTTTACTAGTAATTTTACATTCTGACAATATATACAAAAGAGTTGTTGTAATTTAGTTAATGTGTTGAAAATTATAAAATACAATATATTAGTATACAATCTAATCTATACATTTATTTATTTATCATCTAAGTGTTTGTACACAATAAATATTTTATCAAAAATAAATTAATCAAAATAATATATAAATATTTGTTTTGAAAATATGTATTCTGTTTTATTATTTTGAAGAATAATGTCAATTCATTACATTAATATTCAAAAACAAACACTTATTAAATAAGTAGGTACAATAAAATTAAAATTAAAAAAAAAAATTGTCACATTAAATCTAACTGATGACATACACAGGTAAAAACTGAATATTATTATTTATGATGGCTGTAAATAATATATGTACTATGACTCAATCTATGACAACCATTATAGTACGGTCCACGAAAACGTGCGGGTGACGACAACGCGCCACGTGGAGATTTTTTGTCGGTGGTCGGTAAACTATTTCCCGCTAAATGTTAAATATCTAAATTCCAATTTCAAAATGCACATATGTCCTTTTGTAAAATGACACAAAGGGTGCCGGACTTCAGTTACGGTTTATTTAATACATATGAAGGAGTCTTCCTATAAAATATCTGGTTGCCGTGTCGGTATTGCAGCCGACACGGCGGCACGGAACAAATGTTACGGTACACTGGCATATAGAGAATTCGACATGCGGCGCGCTGTGGTCACCCGCACGTTTTCGTGGACCGTACTATATTCTATATAATTAACTAGTAAAATCATGTAATTTGTATATTAACAAAAAAAACTTATTGATTTTATATGAAAACATATTACATACATTATAAGTACATACAGGTGACATGCATACTGTTTAAAACAGTGGTTCCTAACCGGTGGTCCGGGGATCACCTGTGGTCCGAGAACTCATCTCAAGTGATCCACACTGCAAAAGGATTTTTTTTCATGTTCATCATTTTTTTTTTTAAATAAATATTGATGAACAAACTATTATAACAAGTGAAGTGTTCAGGATAATATTATTATAGAACACCCACAAATCCTTAAAAAGGAATTGACCCATACTTTTCACAATAAAATATATTAAAAATTAATACTGTTAAGAAATTAATTTGAAATCATTTTATTGTCAAAATAAAGAATAATCCTGATGAAATCCAAAAAAAAATAATCGAACAACAGCAGTTCAACGAATTTGTTTGCTAATGTGAACTCAAAACAATTTTAGTGTGAAAGAGTAAGGTGATACCTAAATATTCACCAAACAGCCTTGTGTTTTCTCATAACTTTTTCGACCACATATTTATAGAAGCAGAGATATTTTTCACTATTAAACAAATAAAGAAATTAAACAAAACAAAGAAAAACAAAGAATTCTAGTGTGTCTTGTAGAGAGTGACAGCTTCAAAGAACCCACAACTCATCAAATAAGCGCATGCTAATAAGTCACATTACCTATTATAATTTAAACTTTTTTTACAGATTAAATAAGTTCTAATTATGTTAACCTGTATTTTTTCACATTTGCCACATTTGAATAAGAATAAATTAATTAAAATTTTTAATACATACCTTATTTTCATATTGATTAAATATCAGAATTCAAATTTGTATCAACTTTTTTTAATAAATTATTAGTCTGGTATGATAAATTAAATAAGTTAAAAATAATAAGTAGTGCCAGAATGAAGGGGGTGAAATTAATTGGTGGTCAGTGATGGTGATGAATCCAAAAAAGTGGTCCAGGCCTAATATTGAGTTGAGAACCACTGGTTTAGAACAATTATAATCCATTAAGACACAAAATGATACTAAAGAACAATTTACTCAATCAAGTAAAATGGGTTGAGAATTCTAACAGTTCACAATTTTATTACAGTTAACACTAAACAATAATCAGTAAATATTGAATAATATTTTACTTACATTTTCACAATTTTCTTCATCTGAATTGTCTTTACATTCTGACAGGCCATTACATATTTGTGAGGGGTGTATACATTGACCGTTTGTACACTGAAACTGTCCAGGTGTACAATGAAAATCTGCACAATTGGCAGGCTCATCAGAACCATCTCCACAATCATCCTAGAATAGGTATTAATTTGTTAAAAAATGTCATTAAGAATAATGAATAATAAATAAATTTACGTGTTTGTCACAATGCCACCAGAAAGGAATGCATTTAAATGTATTAGCACATACAAAATGTGATGAAGAACAATTAGCGATACAATTCATATTATCTGGTGCCAGAATAAAATCTTGAGGACATGCACATGTTCTAGCCAAATTTGGTGATAAAAGACATAAGGCTTTGCATCCACCATTATTTTTTTCACAAGGATTATATGCTCCTAAATGAAACATGAAAACTGTTAATACTATATAAATAGAAATAAAAATGTATGTTTCCAAAAATGTTAATTTTGAGCTACCAGCTCAGTGCTCATCAACTGACCATTTTTAATATATTTTGTTCATTTTAATATTTTATTGAAATATATTAAGCTCTAAAGTTCCAATAAAATAGTAAATACACTTTAGGCTTGAAATATAATTATTTTCCAATTTGTAGATTTTGACCAGCCAAATAAAAAAATAAAAATAAGTAACCAAGTGGCTTCTTCCCAGCCCCACAGCACAGACACCAATTAAATAGGTATATATTATGAGTAAAATAACAAGTTGCAGTGGCCTAGTGATTACATATCAACTATTTGATGCATAGGTCCCGAGTTCAAACTGCGCCTAAGGCATATTTTTTCACTAATTTTGCGATATACACCTACAACACGCCATTTCACATTGTGGGCCATGCATGACGCTATTTAATGTGACAACCACTTTCAATTAATTTCAGATTTTGAAGAAATTTTGTCTTACCAGCATACAAGCTCGAAGAAACAAAATATGTACAGGCTCTAAATTCTATGATAGACTTATATATATATATATATATAATGCTTACTTTATTACACACTCATAATTCCTTTGTTAGAACATAGTTTATGACAAAAATATGAGATATTTAAACAATCTAATTAATGTTAAAACAATAACCTCTTCTATACATTTGAGTAGCAGCGATTGTACTAAAATATGAAATATAAAATATAAAACATTTAGTCGGCGCCGTCTGGTCGCGCGCCGCCTTAATCCATGTGCACCTTAATTGTATCGTGGAATTCTTAACATAATTATATATAATTATGTAAACTTTATATTACTATTATAGAAACTATGCCAATAATTTTACAAAAGGATTCATGTTTCATATTTATTAATAGTGACATACTACTCAGTGTTTATAAGGGTGGCCACACACTACGGTTTTAAATGTCCGTGACAGTGTAGAGAATTTCATTGTAAATATTTTGGTGCAATAAAATTTCTTACGGACAGAGAATTAAACATTTTACAAGGGTTTGATTGGAAAAAATAATCTGAGAAAGTACGATAAATTACCTATTTTATTACATAAATATCTTATTAACACACAAAAGGTTGAGAGGTTGATAGGTGATGTTTTATTACATATTTTAGATTCTGAATGAAGTGAAGAAGCTAGTGTTTTTACAATGATGTTTATTTTTTTTTTCTGTGTACAACTTTTCGTATAGAAATACTTGTCCAAAAGTTTCGATCAATAACTTTTTGAA
>JAIPRM010004559.1:0-22655 GCA_025469315.1 Stegophylla sp. TES_Ste_2020 | reverse complement strand
TTTTAAACTTATTTTTTTTTCTCATTTTTTTTTTTTTTTTTTTTTATATTATTAACTTCCCTAGTTCAGAATCGTTTTATTGAAGAAATGATTTATCGTTTCTTTAAAATTCAATACAACCGTCGAGAGAATGCCACCCGTCATGCGAAGAACACCCATCGTGTGAAGTATGTCCGGATGTTTACGTAATGCGATTATTAATTATTTTTATGAAAACCGGAAATAAATACTCGAAATAGAATAATAATTGTGATTTATTTGTTTTAGTATAGATTTTGACATTATACGTTGTCCAAGCGTGTAATGTTTCAAATTAAAATGTCGTACGCCGCGCCGGTCAGGTTAAAATTATGACTGTAGAAAATTACGAATAGGAGAAATATACTATTTTTTGTAACGAAACCGTACGTGTACCCATAAAATACGATGACCTGATTTTTCCATTGACATTAAATTATACAATAATTGATGTCCTCTAATTGTTTATAACTTTACGCGTCATGATTCGCCGAATGAATACCTTAAATTATTACGAGGGCGATGATTTATTAAGGCAAATAAAATTGTACGATATGAAAATGGTCTATTATAGTCGTAATAAATAATATAAATTATATATTCAAAAATATATTTTTCCTTTTTGACCGATATTAATGTACCTAATAATAATAATAATAATAATAATAATTTTGGAATAGAAATTTATGAAAACGTACACAATTTATTTTTATTCGCGCACTAGTATATTTATTACGTGCAATATAATATTACGACCAAATAATATAATATAATATTATTGTTATGCACATTCATTTAATATGCGCTCATTACTCGTGTATTTGCTTTGTTTTCCTCGATGAAATTCGGCGTTGTATTTTTATAATAAATTAATCCGCCGTCTTTAGAACGCGCGGTTTACTCGAATCTTTTCTATTCCCTGAGATAAACAATCTAAACAATTTTTTTTATAGTTTATATTATGCGACAGCGAATCGGATAGCAGTAGTGAAAACGTTTCTTTAACTATAACTAATTAGTGTACATTAAAAACACCGTTAATGCGAGTTTTTAATGTTCATTCCGAGTGCGAAGAAAAGCTATCAAAGACTACCGGTGTGCGTCACGAGTAAACGTTGTTTATTTTTGTTTTGGTTCCAAAAATTATTTCCACCGTTTATTATTACTTCCGGGTTATAATCAGTTCGTAAAATATTTAAATTCCATTATAATTTTTGAACCGAGAATAATTGCATTATTTCGAGTTTGTTTTGTTTTAGATTCCGAGCGGGGCTGAGGAATTAATGGTTTTACAATTACTTTTTTTTTTCTGAGCACTTTTTTCTTTTAATGTTAAACTCACTTCGCGTATATACTTGCCGGTACAAAAATAACATAAAATATCAATTATCAGCTGAACTGCCCGTGTAATTGAAACGATTTAAATTTATTTACTACATAATATTTATGATTTCGCAGTTTTCGTTGTTTAATGGTCCACAGAATAATATAAATGTACTTAATAAACGATTCTTTTACAGATAAGAACACAATCGGATTTAGGTTTTTTCTACAGCCCGTGAGAGATTAATTATCGACTATTTCAACGTATTTAATGACGTCAAATGGTCTTAGTTTTATTTAGAAAAAAAATATGTATTAATAACTTATTTACGTGCAACCAATAAAAAACGAAACGTTTTAATTTACATATATATATATATATATATGATAGCGATAAAAATTCAATGTAAAACTTTAGAATCAATTTTTTTTCTTTGTCCTATGCCATTCACAGCAAACATTAATCTTTAGCTCTTGCGAAAGACCTTAGAATAATGGCAGTTGATTTTTTTTATTTATTTATCTTTTTTTTTTTTTTTTTTGTGTACATTCTTATGACGTTCACTTCAACCCTACATAAACCCTATGATCTCTTAACATAAAACGAAAATCTCCTGTCACTTTCACGGGAAAGACTACGGTAGTCGTTATATATTATGTACACACACACACACACACACACACGCACAGTCACACGCTAATTCGTCATATCTGCTTGAAAAATAATAATAAACAAACATATTTATATTTTATAAAGGAGTACGGACAGAACGCAATTGTCTTAATGTCTTATCTCATAACAAGTAATATTTGTCAAATCAAAGTTGAAAGAGAATGAAAAATAAATCACAATGAATATGGTTTCTTCCAGGAAATAAAAATATGTAAGTCAACGGAGATTACGATAGGTTAATGTGTTTCAAACATTGGTTTGGAATATGTCATAATTATGGCTAGGAAGTCGATGTAATTTGCAAATTTTTTTTCTAACATTTTAGAACTCCTAGCCATATATTATGTATATCAATAGCTTCTGAATTTAAATTAGTTAAATTTAATTTTGAATTTTTCAGTTTTTTTTTTATTTTTAGGTAATTTTTCGGTATTTTTACACATTTTTACTCCTTTCCCAATAGTTGAAATTTTGCAAAATATAATTACGGGTCTAAAGTCTAAACAAAGACGATTTTTAATCAAACGAAAAAGCACCGGATCTTATGAACGATTGTGATTTAAAACGTAATTTGATTTTTATTAACACTATTTACATCAACACTGGCTGATTTTATTAACATGATAGAAAATTTAGGACTTAGTCTTTATGATTCGATACAAATTATAAAATATATTGAATTTAAAATTGAATCAGCAGCAGTGAATATTATCGGATATGGAATTAAAAACAAATTAGAAGATGTGCTCAAGAAAAATGCTGGATTTTAAACAATGTTAACAATTTTAAAAATTCTAAATGGCTAAGAAGCTACATGTGAGTAACTTTCTGATGACGTAAGTGCTGAAGATTTGGCTCATTTCAAATTTGCTCTAATTGCTTCAGTGGACGTGGAAAGAAGTTTTTACAGTCCGATAATCGTCGTTGATTTAATTTTAACAACATTAAACACGCCCTTATAGTGCAATGAAATGGGCGATTTGTTAGTTTTTATAATGTATGTTTTAAAATTTTAATATAATATATTAAATTATTATATAATTTTTCAGGTAATTTTAGATTCTAAATGAAGTGACGAAGCTAGTGTTTTTACAATGATGTTGAATTTTTTATTTTTATTTTTTTCTGTAAATAGATAAGAATCGTATAGATATACTTGTCCGAAAGATTCGATCAGTAACTTTTTGAGACTTTAAAGACTTTTGTCTTTAGTCGGTACTTTATAGAGTTCATTTTTTAAATTTCTCAATTCTCAATTTTTTTTTTTCTTGAAAAAAACTACCCAAAATTTGACAAAAAAGACTCGGAAACCATTATTTTTTGTTCCGAATTTTATGAAAATTTAAACATAGATAAACGATAATATGAGAAACATTTTGGCGCAAGAAAATTTTGGGAAACACTTTTTTTCTAATTTAATTCCTTTCCCCCCTTTATTTATTAGACAGTAAAAATAAAGTAAAGTATAGACAAGAAAGCCGGACATACTTTGCACTACGGATATTTTTCACTCTTCGGGTCGGATATTCTTGGCGAGTGTGTTGAAAATGGCGACTATTATTGTTCTTTATATTAACTTCTTTCGTTCAAAAAGCGAAAAATATCCGTTGTGCGAAGTATGTCTGGCTTTCTTTTCTATAATTTCCTTTACTTTTTTTTTACTTTATTTGACTTTTAATTATTTTTGCTTCATATTTGTATCTTCTTTAATAATTTTTTTAATGTTTTGAAGCCCTCTATCTTCCGAGCCCAAATAATGTGAAATATATAAAGTTACACAGTGGCTTAGTTACACGAGAAGTTTAGGTGGTTTAAATCCCCCCCCCACTTCAGAATAAGAAAAGAAATATGTAATTATAATGTAAAACGTTATAGTTAAGTTTTGTGTTTTTTTTTTCTTTTTATGGAAACATTTTATCGTATAGAAATACAATAGATTCATACAGAAATTTTTTAAATCATAAATCACATACAAGTGATAATTTAAACAAGTCACGATTCCAAATTCTCAATACTATTTTCAAATAACAAGGGAAACTTGTTGAAAAACATAGTAAAAATGGCAAAATATCCTGTAAACTAGATTTTCATAAGATTGATATTCCAAATTTTGATAAAACTCTGAAACTTCATATGCATTAGTGTCAGTCTATATACGTAAAAACGGTGTGTTCTCTTGCTGGATAGACTATAATGGGACTAGAAATTAGAAATATATTATCAACAATAGTAAACACAGATTATTCAGTTACACCTATTCCAAATGTAGCATTCCTTAAATCTTGAAAATTTCAACAATACCTTGTGATAGATGCATTTCGGACAGAATATAAATATGACGTAACAAATTGTTTTATTACTCAATATAAAATTTACAATTACTACTGTCTGTACTTAAGTGAAGCTCACCTCAGAATAATGTCAATGATTTTTTTTTTTTTTTTTTTTAATTCAACACACCCACCAAGTATTCCATTCGAGGAGCGAAACATTTCTGCAGTTTACTGGGTTTTGAAGTTTTTATACGATAGACCGTACAATAGTACCGTAATTTTAGATTTTATGTGAAGTTTTTTTTTTTTTTTCCAGTAAAATGACAAATTTGTTTAATAATAAAAATGTGTTGTGATTTTTTTTCAATAATTCTTAGAAAGCTCAACTGAATTCTACAGAGAACTCGTAAACAGTTTGAAAATAAAAGACATTGATGGATGATTTCGTTGTATATTAAATACTATAATCTATAAATATAAGTATTGAAAATTACCATAAATTTTGATTTTATACCCCACCCTCCCTCCTGACCGCCGGCAAAATTGCGTCTACACCACAATGCGTGTGGAGAATTAGTGTACGACGATGAGGAACTCTTCGACCGCGGAGTACCGCGAGCGCCGCGCCGCTTAAAATTAATGTTTCATATTTAATTTGCACAAAACCCAAAACTCGAGTTAAATAATTATCGTAATAAATTCAAACTCACGAGACGTTTGTGGTGTGCAAAATTTATATAGAATATTCTCGGTGCGGCGGCGTACGAACAAAAAAAAGTTGAAAACTACTGATTCAGAGTAACACAACAACAACAAAGACAAATATTTACGTCGTACATACTGAAACACAGCTGAAAAAGAAAAAAAACAAAACCGAATGTTATTATGCGCGTTGAGGACATGATAGCCGTGGTAGGTAACTACCAAAAGTTTAATTAAATCGTAGACAAAAAATCCGAAAAAGAAATAATAATAATCATATAATATAAAGAAAAATAAACGTTTGTTCATCTCTTTCACCGCGCGTTACGTCTCTTTGTTATTAAAAATAAAGCAGTGCATACACGAGCCGGAGAAATTTACAAGTGAGAGAAAGAGAGAGACGAAATTTAATCAAAAGTAATATGAACATAAACTGAGTCGAGCTTTAAGTATTAATACAGTATGTTGGACAAAGATTTCATAATTGAATTTTCATTTATTCTTCTCGACGTCGAGACGGAAATCATTGTCAAAACAAAAACTCTGATGATAAATCGTGATCCGAGAGTATTGTTTTACGCAAAATCGTATGTAAATATTGCGTACAAATATCGCGTCGTCTGCAAAAGAAGAGTCGTTTTTGAATTTGAGTTATTTAAGAAAACGCGGGAACAATCGTACTAAGATATAAATTGAAAAATTGAAAAAACATACACGTTTTTAATTGGTTCTTCGTCGTCCTCGGTATTGTATTGGTATTAAGGTCGAACGAGGAGAAAACTGAACGACTGAAAGTAGTCAGTAGAAAACGTGTAAACGTTACAATATTTTCATTATAACTATAAGCTTGTGAGTATATATCACTTTGATACGGAAGAGATTTCATGAATAATTTTACAATTCCCGAGATCCCAACAGACGAATCCCACACGTTTAGTTTCACTCGCATTCATAAGGTAAATTGATCAATGCTTAACCCAATCTGATAAGTAGGATTGGGATATAAACAATAAAAAAAAACATTTATTTACCATAAAAAGACAATAATTACAAAATTTACTAAAAATTAAAGTACATTAAAATTAAATTCAAACGTCATAACATGGACTATGCGTTGTCTTAACAAGCTTTTATCGATTTGTTCTGTTAATATTTATGTATAAAAGAATCTTATATTTACGCGTTTAGAATACATTTAAATCTATAGAAGGATAGTATGTTTCATAATCGTTAAATTAACAGGCCATAAAAATACTTTATCGATATCGTCGATAATAAATCCCTAACTTTAAACACAAAATTGACAATTCATCGTCTTCACAAATTCTTATTTATTTGTTCAGTCAATAAATATTTAAAAGTATCATATAAAACTAAGGCATTTTTAGGTAAATAAATAATTTGGCCTATATTAACTTAGAAATTTAATGAAACACATTTATATATATATATATATAAGAATTATTTTTGTACTACGTATTATCTATAAAAAAAGAGACTTCGCCTTCAAATCCGAACCCTATTGATAAGGTATTAACTTGATATGTAGACGAAAAACTATAATGGAAACATCAAAAACTTGATGAATAATTTAAAAAATTTGTTAAGATGTTGATGTAGAGTGTAGACGATCGTGCTTTGTCACTCCACTCCTCGAACAATAATAAATTACCGGATTTTTGTAATTACGTTGTATAATATTGTTCTAAATTCGAGACCAATAATAAACCATTGCACTCGGAAACCAGTTCTGAGAGAAGCTCATAAAATAACATCATTACTCGTTAAGTAATTCAAGTATTTGAGATTTTTAAAGAATACATTACTACAAAATGAGTTATTGGTGAAATTGTCAAGTTTTATGTACAAATACAAAGTTTTAAAAGTATAGTCATAGGTACAAATGGTCTATTTTAAAAAATTTTGGACATTTAAATTTGTTACCAATACGAAGTATAAGTATTATATATAAGTATTAGTATAAAATATATTATATATATTATATAAGATTTTGATAAAAATTTAATAATATTATATTTATATATAAGAATATATGGTAGTGGTAGAGGAGCGTAGATAGAAATTTAAAAGAGAGAGAGAGAGAGGTGTTATCCAAAAAGTTTTCTTCAAAAAAGATTTAAAAAAAAAAAATCTATGAAAGTACAGTCGATAGTAGAAGAAGATGATAAAGGAGGATGGCATTGTACGTATATTAAAATAGAGTGTAAAACAGCGATTCTCAAACTGGAGGTTGGCAATACATTAAGTAGCAAGTATTTTTTTGGTAATATCATAATAATAATCATTATTTAGAACTACAGTTTACACAAATTTGGAATTGCTGATAAAAACGTACGTTTGTATATATTAAAGTGTTAAAGTATTTAAATTTTAATACAATAATAATTATTGTAATAACTTGTAACAACGTTTTATCATAATAAAAGGGTGGCTCAAAATATTAGTGAATTTATAAGAGGTCACGATCACAAAAAGATTGAGATTGGGAACCACTAGTCAAAAATATCACAGTCTTTATTATTGAAATTTGTAGCTTCCGTTTTGAATCGACAATTAATTAACACACAAATTAATGAATTATTTACAAATTTCTTGAAAAGCTTATAAATAAAAATACTTTATAAACAACAAAAATAATCGTATAATATCACACTTTTACCACGGACACTGTTTAAGCGGGAAAATAATTGAACCTTGTTATGTACCACAAAGATAATGTGAAAAGGAACCGTACGAGAAACATTGACGTTACAATTCTGAAAGTGCAATTATCTTCGAAACGGTTTTTCTTCTTAAGGAATGGAATAAAAGTCATTGCTGTTTTTTTCTATGACATTTTTCTAAGCTAACGTTCTATATTTTTCCCGTTAAATTGATCATTAACGAGATATTCACGAAAACCCGTTTCGGTATTTCGTATTTCGTATTTTATCTGCAAAAACGTGAATTTTTCGCGTGATTCCACTATTTCTGGTCCGCTGCATCGAACGAATTACGGAATGCGTTATTACGAATAAAAAAATAAATCTTATTAAAATGCTAAACTTGTGGTTTGAAAAACATGTGAATTTGAAAACACTAAAATGAAACAATAACACAACAATAAAATTACCAATAAAATATATAATTTTATAATGAGGGTAAAAAATTTATTTATTTATTTATTTCCTGTGACGAAAATGTGTACACTTGAATTTAATATTTTTTAAACAATACCCTAAAACAAATCATTGTTCAAATTATCGAATTTCCGACAGATTCATTTAATAATAAACAAAAAAAAAAAAAAAATTAATAAAAGTAAATAGAATTATTCTTAAAAATTGATCCTCATCTCCCGTATTCAAAAAAAAAAAGAGCTTTCATAAGATTTGAAGGCTTGACGAGAGGGTGGGGCAGCCGAGGCTGTAGCCATGGGGCCCGGGGCCACGAAGAGGGCCCAGGCCTTTCTGAAAAAAAATCAAGCCCTATATTTTACCTAATCATTACTTTAATAGAAAAATTATTTTTAATTTATAAATTCATAATTTTACTTTAAAAAATTAACACATATGACATTGAAAATTTTAAATACTGGACATAGGTAGGTATTAATTTTGCAAACAAACTTCACAAAATCAATCTGTTGTTGAACGATTTGTTTTCGAAGAGTAAAAAATTAGTTATTTAATATTTTGAGAGTGTATACAACGCGAAAAGTCTATATATATAATTATATTTTTGTATTAATAATATAATAATCACTTTGTTCCATGTATACATTTCATCAACTTTTTTATTATAAACATTTTAAACGACAACGCTGGGTGTAAGCAGTAGTATTAAATTTAATATTTGATATAGGGAAGGGGTCCGAATTAGTTTGTTCGTGGGACCCTGAAGATTTGTAAGTTTCAAAATAAAAATGTGTTAATTTTTTTATGAAGTTAACACAATATATTTCATACAACTTCAAATAAATGGAATAAAACTGAACCTATGAAATGAAATTAGTTGTATGAAATGGACATTTTAGCAACTATTACTAAACAAACGGTTGACTAGAACCGCTGAAACGGTCGTTACTAGTTTGTGATGCGCGATAATGGCTGCCGGTCGGTCAGGTGTCAGTGATTATATTATTAGGAAGTATAACGAAAATTCGCGTTAGTAAATCAAATAAGAACGTTTACGTGACGACAGGAAGTCAAGTAAATCCCAGTGGTCGGGAACCGGGAAGAGAACGTTCCGTTGCGAGATGATGGGGCATTATATTATAATATCTATAGATTACTGATGATGGGATTCTAAGGTTGCAAAGGTGAGATATTCATAGTCATAACTCGTGAGGTTAATCGTCCTCCGCGCGAAAAGGGTCGACACATATTTGGTTCATTAATGAAGACACAATTATTTCTAGATAAATATCCATTGGGGATGAAAAGACGTGTGAGTAACGCGTGCAGTTTTGTGTGTACATTTTGATTGCTCGTGGACTGACTTGGAACCGAGATTAGTGTACATATAGTACGCTACGCTCGCTCGCTTTGCACTTAATAACAAAGTTTAGAGAAAACTATCACGCGACGTAAATAATGATGACAACGAGAACACCGTCACTGCTTCTTTCGCGCCACAACTATTAACAACAAAATACACGACGTTAAAGTTATCTTTTTTTTTTTTTACTTCGAGAGCGGTTTTCGTCTAACTGTTGTTGCGCGACTACTAAACGATAATGGTTTATACATCACATTTTGTTTTACAGATGATATCCAAAATTAATGTTTATAATCGTGAAATATTTATTTTCTATAAGGTCAAAAGTTTAGGTAAATTTTGCACTAGAGTTCAGATTTTGTAAAAATTTGAAAATGTCCCAAAAAAGCACCAACGATTCTGAACAAGAAGTACAAAAATGTTTTCAACACATTTAATAACCCATTATTCAATTTCTATACATATTAAATTATAGATACTGCGGGTAGGAAGTGAGTAACATTTTGGATAAATCATTTGTACGATTGGCTCATTAGGCTGAATATGGCGTAGATGTGTAATATTATACATTAAAAAGTAATGCATTCGCAAAAGTGTATCTTTAAATATGGAAAATCATAAGATAAATGATTTGATAAATTTTTCAATATTATTTAAGATTTAATTATTCGTGAAAATGACCATTTTTTCAGTATTAATTGACTTTTAAACCTCTAATAATTTGAAATTCACATAACTGATTTTAACAAATATGTTAATGCGAGTATAAGCTTGTGTGCGATTTTCAATCATAATAATGTAAAATTGCAAATATAAAATGATAACTACAATAATTTTGATATTTTTTGTCATATCAGAAATGTTATCAGTAGAACACTCGTATAACATTATTTATCAAACTAATCTTTTTCAAACTATGTACAAAATTGGACAGGAAATAAACGATATTCCGTGTGCTAAAAATGAGATATATTTTGAATGTTCTCTATTTGCTCCAAAATAGTCAAATTTCATTAAAAATACAATCAAGCATTACAATATTGTTGATATTTAGGTCAAATTTCAAATATTTAGTTCTATAAATTCTGAAGTAACAATTGAATTCGGCTAATTAAAATCGATTTCATGAAAATTGAAGTACTGTTTTTACTAAACTGTTCTGTAGTTTTTCCAAACGCTTCGCAAATTTATTAAAAATTTCGAAAAATAATTTCTTTTAAGTGCTATGCAAATAATATTATTCACCGGAAAATTATGCTACACATATTATTGATCCACTTATTACCACTTATTTTTTAACCCTTTTTTGAGACCTCTTTGACCGATAAAGTTCTTAAAGATTTTGTAAAATCATAAACACTTAATATTGGTTTCTTAAATCATTAAAATAACATTATTAATTTATCATAGATTATTCTTTATTTAATTTAATTTATTTGTATTCATATATTTTTTTTTTTTTTTTTTTTTTAATATGTATTGTGTAATACATAGTCGAGGGAGTATTATTTTTCGTTCGAAAAAAAAAAAAAACAACGATTTAAAAGTTTTATTTACCACCACGTCACACTAAATTATCAAGATACGGCAATAAATTAGACATTATTTTTTATCCCTTTCTGTTTTACGAGCATTTGCAAATATTAATTAATTACACAAATTACGATTTTTGTGAAGTTTAATTTTATCTCGGTTGGCAATTCAAATGATCGTAAAATTTCAAATTCAATGAAAGCTTATAAGACTCTTTTTTTCTTTTAATCGAGTTTTATATAGGCGTGACTCACAACAACGTATATTTAAGTTTTAATTACATAATTAATTATGAGACATTATGAAAACGAATGTTCGACTTGAAGGGAAAGCAATTTTTCGCGGAGTAATTTTGACAAGTTTCAAGCAATACCTTATTACACTTTACCGCGGTCTGGGATAGTATTGAGTTTATAGGTACTCTTCAATTTGGCAATAATTTAAAGTTTTTAAATTATTTAGAAAGAAGAAACACAGTGAAAACTTTTTAATTGTAATTTAAAATTTTAACTAATTACTTTAAGAGTCACGACATTAAATATAAAGGTGACACAAGATATTAAGTAATTAGATTTATACAGACCAGTGGTACCCAACTTAAAGCTTGACATCGACCACTTTTGTGAGTTTTCCACCGTTTTACGGGCCACTATTTCATTTCATCCCTCCCTCCCAAACGATCTAATGATGCGATAAGAAATATGAAAACAGATTTGAATTTTTCATGAACTTTAAATCAGTTTTCCCGCATTTTCAAAATTTTCTCCAAAACTCATTTTTCAATTTCGATTTTATTATATTTTTATAAAATAATAATAATGAATTAAAAAAGTCCATTTAAACGAAACTCCATGAAAAATTGAAACCTGTTTTTAGATTCTTTATCGTATCACTTGATAAATCTGTACGTTTGCCAAAAAGGGAGACTTCATCGTTAAATTGCACAACAGAGAGAACTGTTATCGGATCGAATCTCTTTTGTCGTAAAGCCTTTTTTAGCAAATTGGTTTTAGTTTTGAAGCCATAAAAATAAAGGCTAACTAATTTTAAAACTAGGAAGATAAGATCGTACTCGTAAGACAATATCGAATTTATGGTCAGTTCATAAAATCTAAAATTGTAAACGAAAATAGATAAAAACACAAAAAATTCGTTTTGGCGGCAGAAAATAGTGCTTTTCAATACCATTAGTTTATCAATTTTCTGAATTATTTCAATACAAACCGTATCGGTTTTCGTGCAAATGAAATTTAAAAAAAAGTTCTTAAAAAGTTTTTAAGTATCAATCACTTTTTTTTAGTCGAAAAATCGCCTCATTATTTTTTAAATATACTCCAAATCTAAAATTATTTAAGATTATAAAATCGTAATATTTAAATAAATAATTTATATTTATTATTAATTATTATATTATGTATCTATTTATATTTCTAATTTGTATAGATTAAGAATTTATTTACGATTTTATAGAAATCAGAACAATAATTATTTTATTAATGGGTAACAATTATTTATAATTATTATCAATACTACTTTAGTATAGTCGAAATGTATATAGAACATTTATACCCAATCGAAAATGGATTTTTTTTTTTTCACAAAATGTTATCGTCTTCATCATGTAAAGTATTCGTCAATTATGTGTGTCAGATTGTCCGATAAAAAGAGTATCAATATTATTAAAATATAAAAATAAATCATTAATACGAATAAATTATTAAATCACGCGTTTATATTTCTTAAACTGTCTAAAGCATAAAATATGAAAAGTAAGATTTAGTATTTGGATTATGAATAACACATATCGAATTTCGGTCGAATACATTTTCTTATACAAAGTAACGAAAAAAATAAAAATAAAATACGGAAATTCGTTAAATTCACAGCCTTGTTTATGACACATTTCCAGCGTTGAAATTATTGTAAAAAAAACGAAAACATTCACTGTTTTGCATTAGTAATATTTAAAAATATTCAATATAAAATATTTCAGTACAATTATATTTATAGAAAGAATAAAAAATATGAATAAATTTTGACGAACAAAAACAGTTCAAGGTTTCTTTAAAATCCACAAGGATATAGATATCGATGTTGACAAAGGATAATCGGTTAGCTTGTGGTTACCGAAATAAAAAGTATTGATTAAATGCTATAAATTACAATATTTACATAATTTATTTTCATTTCAATATTAAAAAGAATAAAATTTGTATGTGTGGTGTGTGTGTGTGTAATTGTGGAAATATTCGTATGAATATTATCAAACCATAATTCACTTAATATTTATACATGCACATTACAATTAAAAAAAAAAAAAAACTTATATTTAGATTTTTCAAAGATGTTTATTTTTTCTGTAAATATTCTTTCGTGTAGATATAATTGTCCAAAAGTTTCAACCAACAAATTTTTGAATTAGAATTCGGCTCTTGATGGTACCTATTTTAATTTTCAAAATCATCAACAATTTGAAAAAAACGTCCCAAAATTTGATAAAAATTCCTTTAAAACTATTTACTTTTTTCTAGTCTAAACTATATGACAATTTTAATGTTGATAGACAATAATATTATAAAAAATATTTTTTGTGAAAGAGAATTTTTAAAATATGAAAATTTTTTTAAACTCTTTTTTTCATCATTTTTTTTTTTTTTTTTTTTTTTAATAACATTACAGGACACACCTGAGTTAATAACACATTTCTCTTAAAATCAAACATATTTACTTTGAATAAGAATAAAAATGTATAAAATCCAAAAAATGCATAAGTAGCTAATAATTTTAAATTCAGTATTTTCATTACGCAATAGATGAATATTTATGAAGAATTAAAAAAGAGATTAAAAATCAGGTCAAACTAAGAATAATTTTGAAGCAGATTCGTGATAGATGCTCAGGTGAATCGAATTTTCCTGAGAAAAGGAAGTAAACTTACAGTATCTGATATTCATTTCTCAAATGTATTTACGAATTCAGATAAACCTTGTTTTATTATTATTTTTTTGTATTTATCTATACTCAAATGTAATAATAATTATATCAATATCAAAATCGAGCTTTTTTTTCGAAATTTTTTTATATTCAGATATTGATTTAAATTCTATTACTTTATATGCAAAAGATGTTTACTCTTAAATCTACTCTTATTTCATTCCATTCCATGGCTGCTAAGAAATTAAATATTCAACTAACGTTTTTGCCGGAAAAAAAAAAAAAAAAAAGGCAAAAAATAGGACACTGTCAGTATGAAATGTATATGTATTATGAATATGTATAATATAAATAAATAAACCGTACAAAAAATAAAATATATACAGATCTTTCTTCTAGAGAGGGCTTTTTTTTCTTCCGCGCAATATTTCTTGATTTTCTAGTACCTTGAAGCCGAGCACGACAAAAGAGTACAAACGACAATGACGTTGAGACACCACACTATATCAGAACTTTCGGTTTTTCTTTTGTTATATTTTGTCAAATATTTTTCTTTCAATCGCGTAAAATAATATTCGGTCATCTCCTGACTAATGCATATAACCTTTGAGTATGTAAAAAGTATCTTTTGATAAACAACAAAAACCATTAAGAAAACAAACACTGACTGATTGATTGAAAAACAAAATATTTTTAAAGAAAGCTCTGCGTGACATTATCCAAAAGATAATAATACATTTTTTTTTTTTTTCATAGATATTTACAGACACTATAAGACCCGGATGTTGATAAATTTGTTTTTTTTTTAATTTTTTGGGTGACTTTTTAATGTTGAAAATATTATTAGTAATTTTTCACTATTTTCCCATTTGCCTAACTGAAAGATAAATAACATTTAGAATTTATGTTTATACGATAAAAATGCCTATTATAATATTATTATAACGTATTATACGACTAGTAGATATGTTAATAATACCAAAATTATTTTAGAGTTGTATCATTAATTGTAATTATTTTGTTGAAGAAAAACAAAAACAATTTTAATGACATTAATATTAAATTAATAATTAGGTATTCTAGGTTTTTTAAGATTTGTTTATATTACTGGATTTAATATTTGGCATTTAATTCAAATATAAACAATACTTAGAATCTCACGGGCTTAAAACTAAAAGTTTTTGTCATGCATAAGCAAATGTTATGAAATAATTCTGAAAAATACCAAACCTGTGTCAAAATGTTAGTATTTTATTCTAATTTATGTGTACCGTGTACGGAATTAAGCTGTATATTTATTTTTTTATTAAACGTTTAATTAAATTTCTTTAATTATATAAATTTCCCATTAGATATAACGTCGTCATATTTCTATCAAATGAGTATTCATAAAAAATAAAAATAAAAATGTAAGTTCTTTGATAATAGCTATTCACATAGAACCTACTGGGCCGGATTATTTTTAAAAACACAATAGTTCTTGCTCAGTTTTTTTTTTTTTTTTTTTTTTAGATATATTATAATTTATTATTTTGAGTATTTTGGTAGATAATATAACTCCAGCCTTAAATACTTACATCCTTAATAATCGAGGAATAAAGAACTAAAAAATTTGAAACACGGTAAATTATTGAAATATTGAAGATTTTTGTTTTGACTCTCGTTTTTTTTTTTTTTTTTTGACTCTCGCAAATTTTTTTTCTCAAAAAATGACCTTCCCTACAGCCTAGTTCTCCAATTCATTTGATATAAAACTAGTTCATGTTATTATAGTGTGTTATAAAATTTAAAAGCTTTTTAAGCGACTCAAATATTAAACCTATTGTTTAAACTGAATTTCGACGAAAAACAATTAATTATTTTCATGCATTCTGAGGCACGAATCATTTTTCCCAAAAAAGCAAGTTTTCGTTGTATATCAGAAAAGAACTTTGTCGAGACACCGACTTTATATTGCAATTAAATTCCTTGCAGGATCAACTGGTGTTTAAGTCATAAATAATAATCATTTTCTAATAAATTATTAAAATATATGAAGAAAAAAAATGTGTTAAATTAATGGCGTCGGATGTAAAACACTTGTCTTATTGAACGTTTGGAAATATTTCATGAAAATAATTTATGAATATAAATTGCCGTTTCATAAAAACCAAAATCAATCCAAAAACGGTATACCATAAATCGAGGTTTGTACTAGCAAAGATTTTTTTATTAATATACTCCGAAAGCAATGGCAAATTAATTTTTTTCGAAAAATAACGCCGAGTGAAGCAATTATTTGACTCGTATAACGTTTCAAGGGTTACTGTTGAAATAAATAGTAAAAGAATTCGATGTAATAGTGGCCTTGGGTCGACATTTCTTTCGGTTCGTAATAAAAGAGAAATTTTGTAATTAAAAAGCAGGTCGTGAAAAAAAAAAAAGACCGAATACCAGTGGTAATAACGTTATTATGACGACAAGGACAATGTTATAATATTATATTGACGATGGAAAGACAAGAAGAATTACATAGTAATTACACTTATAATCCCGTCGTTTTTAGGAATTTCTTAAATTTCCAGACGATTGTTAAAATTGTATAAAACCAAATATAAAGTACAACGATTTTAGTAAATGTACACTTCTTTTTATTTTAATCTAAGGTATTAGATTCTGAGCGAAGCGAAAAAGCTAGTGATTTTGCAACGATTTTTTATTTATTTATTTCTCTGTTAAAACTTTTTTTGTATGGAAACACTTGTCCAAAAGTGTCGACAGGCAACTTTTTCAAACTTGATTTGCCTTTACATAGTACTTAAAAGAGGTTATTTTTCTCAATTTTTTTGAGGGGAAAACTACCCAAAATTTGACGAAAAATACTCGGAAACTATCTTTGTTTAATCCAAAATTTATGGAAATCTAAACATAGATTGAGAATGGTATGAGAAATATTTTAGCAAAGAAAATTTTGAAAATGTGAAAAAAATAGTGGACAAATAAAGTAAAGTAAAGAGGAGCAAAGGTAAGTAAAGTGAATTATAGACACTTCGGTTTATTAGATACTCTTGGTGGGTGAGTCAAAAATGACGACTTTTATTGTTCTTTATATTATTCATTTCTTTCGTTCAAAATCGTCTTATTGGAGAACGGATTTATCGTTTCTTTAATAATTAAATACATCATTCAAGAGTATCGGACCCGAAGAGCGAAAAATATCCACGGCTTTTGTGTTATGTACTATACTGGTTATAAAGTATGTGCATGTATATAAAATATTGAAATATGTCTCTTTTATTTACAATGATGTTTATTTAACTTGTTGTTTATTGGTATGTTTTAGAAATTAATCATAGGTAGTCGTCACAATATTTACACACCACGTGTTTATCAATATTTAATTCCGTCGAAATCATATAATAATTAATTAGTTATTATGTTTTGTTATATTAACTTTGACGTTGAAGTATAAAAGAACTGTTATCTACTTAAATATGAAAAACATTATTTCGTTTAAAAATATGGTTTAGTTTTCCTCTGATGTTTGTAATAAACTATATTAACAAATTATATTATTTTATACATTTCCATTCAAAAAACAATACTTGAAATTATTCATGACAGGATTTTTATTTATTTTTTTAAAAACCGTCTAAATTATCTAATTAGTAATTATGAAATATAAAATAAACACGAATAAAGAAATGTATATTTTTCAGAAACCATTTTTTTTTTTCTACAATATTAATAATATGAACTATGATGTCATTTGTGTGATGTATTGTGTAGAAACTTTTCTATAACATTTTTCACTAATGCAAGTAAAGGTGATTACGGTATTTCGTAATATTGTGGGAAATCAAAATTTTTATTTATTTAATCAAAAAACACACAATTGAGTTATTAATATAATTCCATAGTTTCAATGATTTCGCTTGGTTTGCAATGTATGAGTATAAGTTATAAATTATAATAATATTATACACACGTACAATTATTACGTTACCCGAGGGACGTGTTTTATTATAAAATTTCGACGAATATTACAAAGTGTTTGTCCGGGAGCTTTATTTTTAAATTTCATCCTGGGGAAAAAAACAAGGTAAAATAAAAGGTCTGTGGTCTAGAGAGTATAGTGACAAGTCTGTCCCGATAAGTATCACGAATCCAATTTATCCGAAGACGTTAGCGGTTTTTTCCCCCTCTCCCCCCCCCCGCTGCATCTTTTGTCCGCGCCGAGGAATAAGTTATTTTCAACGAGGTTTTTCACTCTCACGTCTTAACGAGATCTAATTTATTATTTCTTTATCGGTTCTTCGTCAGACGCACGCAGTGGTAAAAATTCGAGACTTATGACGCCAATACGTATGCACATATATTATGCATTTAACAACCAGGTACCATCGTGTGTGTGTGTGTGTGTGTATGATAAAGAAATATCGCGAAAATGTTAATTTCCATACGATTACCTTCGCATAAGTAGACCAACAACGGCAACAACAAAACAACGATCTAGTTTCGTTAAATATTTTAAAAGCGAACGTTTGCGAACAAAAGCGAAGGAGAATAATTCGTTGATTTTTCACGATATATTTTGAAGAAACATTTTTCCCCCTCCGAAATGTCCAGACGGTTGATGGTTGTTGTACGTTTTATCCACAAAATACCACTAACCATTCGATCCATTAAAGCTGATACTTTTATTGTTATTTTCAAAAAATAAAAGCGACATATTATTGTTATTGAATAGTAGTAGAAATTCTGTTTTTTTTTTGCCCTATGAATAATGGCGTGTCCGTGATCATTTAGCTCGTTATTTTTTTTTTCTTGCCCCCAAATATCGTATATTATTATTATTATAACCTAATGTATTCTTGAATACGAAAATGAAAAAAAAAATAAATAAATAAAGGCTGCATAATATTAGGGATAGGTAAATTTTGATGTACTAAAAATCACCTAAAAGGCAACGAAAAGAAATTATTCTCGTGTACAAACACAAAAGAAAAATTAAATGAATAATACAGACAATAATTTCAAAATTATAATTTAATTTAAAGGTTAACATTATTGACTACACAAAAAAAAAAAAAACTGGCGTAGCAATAAAGATCCATTTTATTTGGAATGGATAAAAAGTATAGTTTGTATAAATAAACCAATTATATTTATTTAAAATATTAAAAAAATGTTTGAATTAAAATTGGGTGTAAAAATCTACATATTCGCTTGTAAATTATACTTAAAAATAATTTCGAATTGCAATAAAACATCGAGAAACGAATAGTTTAAACAGAATATTCTGAAGTTTAATATTGTACGCATGATTTATACACAGTGTTGAAATATTTTGAAATACATTTATTTAGATAAAAAAATATTATCATATAATTATGAAAAAAAAAAAAAAAAAAATAGTGATATAAATATTTTTCTTTGATAAAATTCTCGCTTACCAGTTAAATCTATCTAGATAAATTTATTTGTAACTTTTCTATAGAAATATATTTTTCTTATTTTAGATTCTAAACGAAGTGAAGATATTTAAAAATCGGATTTGCTTCTAGTTGTTACGTTTTCGAATTTGTCAATTTCTTAATTTTTTTTAGGGGGAAGAACTACTCAAAATTTGACAAAAAACACTCGGAAACCATCAATATTGATCTAAATTTTATGAAAATTAAAGCATAGATAGATAATACTCGTAATATGAGAAACATTTTGGCGTTCAAAAATTTTAAAAATGTAAAAAAAAAATTTGGACATTTTTCTAACACTATTTTTTCTCATTAAGGTAAAGTAAAATAAAGTACTGTAAAACAAAGCAAAGTATAGACAAGAAAGTCGGACATACTTTGCACCACGGGTATTCTTTATTTTTCGGGTCAGATACTCTTGATGGATATGTTGAAAATAACAACAATTATTGTTTTTTTTTTTTTTTTTTATATTATTAACTTCTTTCGTTCAAAATCGTATTATTAAAATGATTTACGTTTTATTAAAATTGTACACACCCACCAAGAGTATCTGACCCGAAGATCGAAGAATTCTTGTGGTGCGAAGTATGTCCAGCTTTCTTATCTATACTTTACTTATCCTCGTTTTACTTTACTTTACTTTTTAATCTTTATCTAGATAATATATTTACTCTGCTATCTTTTATCTGTATCGAGATATATTATTGGATCATTATAATGACATAAAAATATATTAGAGATGTAAAAATAATTACTTTATTCCAACACTGTCCACACAATTTATTCTGCAGTTTATACTAATTTTGTCTTGTATTTTCATTGTAGTATGATAAAATAATAATGCATTTAAATTTGAACACACGAATTTAAAATTTTAATTCGTTAGTTAAAACAATAGCATTTAGGTGAGATTGTAGCTTTAAAGAATAATTAAGTACATATTTTATGAAAATGTGTTAAACAGAATAGTGTCATTAATTAAAAATATAATTTAGGTCAATGTATATTTAGGTCACTTTTAAAATTCATATTATAATAATATATCCTGTAATTTATAGTACTCTATTGTCATAGTTTTAAGAGTTATAATAACAATAATAATAACGCAAAGTATTTACGGAAAAGTTTGTTTAACAGCTTGGAAGTTCGGTTTTTATAACGAATAACTTGCAATGTTAACTTGTAACATATAACATTATTTTAACGAATAATAAAGTCGTTTAAATAATGTATTTAATAATTTTTCTAACTCGTTATTAGGGAACGGCATGAAATGCTATTGAATATTTAACCAATAATAACGATTTATTAACAAAAATAAAGTCTAAAATTAAATGGAAAAAGTCGTCATATTAATATATTCATAGCTCTAAATTTCAAAGCAGCGAGTATTTAAATTTAATATTATAATAACAACACCAAAATTATTACGAAACTCGGATATTCTAATATCGAAAATCACACGCATTAATAAAAATAAATTATGTCATAACACGAATGTAAAATTAAATTACAGTATTATTGGATGAGTAGTATACCGTAGTTTACGCCGTTTAATGAATTATGACTGTGTGTAAACTTTATTTCCAAAATTGAGTTTTAACTAACATTAATACTCAAGGCTTAAATATGTCTAAGAATATATAATTAACATTAATTTACACGACTGAGCTTAAGAAATAATACGTCTTAAACGTGTCATAAAAAATGTAATAAAATAAATATAGAAATCATAATGAAGATTAATGAATGTAATTGGCTGGCACATAAAATTATTGTGATCGTGCATATTTCAGGTTAAATAGTAACAATATTAACTAAAATTATTTCAATAGTTAAATTCTTATCTATTTTTCTTTTAAATTTTTTTTAATTCATTGTTTTAGGTAATAACGGAAACCGAATAATATATTATAAAAACTCAAGTTTTAAATTCTGATTGGAGAGAAGAAATTATCGGTTTTACTATTGATAATTAGTAATAATAATAATTTTAATTAGTATTTATAATCAATAGTTTTTTTTTTTAAAGAATAAATACACTTTCTCGAATTGTTACACTAGTCCAAAAGTTTGACTTAGTCTAACCTAACCTTTTAGATTAAAAGTTTTACTAGCAATTAAAATTAAATAATCGCACGCATTCATCATAAAAATTTTAAAAAATTTGACCCATTTTTAGCTAAGAGTAAAACCTATAAAGAATTTAAAATTTCTTGTTTTTTGTAAGTTATTATACATATATTTGTATATGTAATATACAAATATGTAATATATAATATATTTTATATATGTATATGTATATATAATATATTTCACAAAATTTAATCTTTTAAAATCAAGACCTGCACATTTAACATAACCTCACTTGCATATATGTCAAACTAACCTGAAAAATTTCTAAAATCGAAAGTTTATAATTAGAATTTCAACTCAAATAACAGTAAATTCACATAACAATAAATTTATTTTCCTTATTAATACGTAACATAATATCGTCAACATAAAAAACGAATTGGACATATTGAAAATAATACTGACAATCGTTATTGTGTAGTAAACGAAGCACCTTTCAGAACCATTCTGTCCAAGAAACGATTTATCGTTTCTTTAAATTTCAACACATCCACCAAGAATATCCCATACAGGATCGATGAATACCCATTGTGTGAATTAGATAATAAGGTTCATTATGATTACAGATGCACAATAGTAAGCTCGTAAGGTTTTAGATGGTGTAGGGCACTTTAATTAAATCGTTTTAACAATTAACTCGTCAAGCGTGTTTGATAATAGCTTAAATTTGAATACGACTATAAATCATTGCATTTGAAAATCCATTCTGGCAGATCTCAAAGGACAATAATGCGTTACTAGTGTGATTTCTCAGAAAAGTGGTTTCCAATTAACGTTAAGCCGCAGGCTCCTAGCTAAAATTGAAACGGTACCAAGGACCTCCTTTTTTGTCCTCAAACCCTTATGCTAGCGGAAATCCTAATGCTAGGAGAGTCACGTTTGTAATTGTGTTTATAGATAGATGCCGCCTTTGTCATAATTTCTCCAATTTTTTTTTCAATCAAACCCTAGTAAAATGTTTAATTATTCGTCCGTAAGAAATTTTATTACACGAAAATATTCGCAATGAAATCTTCTATCTGGACACCAAATTTCAAAACAATCGGTTAAGCCAAATTTCTTATATGTACGTTAAAGTGCGTAACTTTAAGTAAAACTAACGAA
>JAIPRM010004558.1:0-22655 GCA_025469315.1 Stegophylla sp. TES_Ste_2020 | reverse complement strand
GTTCAGAATCGTTTTACTGAAGAAATGATTTATCGTTTCTTTAAAATTTAATACGCCCGTCAAGAGAATACCACCCGTCGTGCGAAGTACACCCATCGTGCGAAGTATGTCCGGCTTTTTTTTCCTTCAATACGATTATAAGTAAATCGTATAATTAAAAAATACTCAATGTGAATTGAGTTAATTTTATAAGTATAGTGTTGTTTTCCATGGCTCTTATACTGTAGTCATTCCCTACAGTAATTATACAAAATATATGTTCACAAACATTCAACTCAAATAATTAGTCGAAAAAAATGTGTTCTTAAAAACTAATAATAATAAAAAAAAAAAAAAAAAATGATTAATTATGTTATCTATGAGCAACAAATTTCATTTGTTTCATAGAAGGATTAGGGATGGAAAAAAGTTTGTTCTATTTTTATTCACCCGAATGTTGTTTTACTTTTTGTACATATAACTCCTTTCGCACATATTATTAAACCGAAGGTAATAAGTTCTTGGACCCGAACCTCTGCTGCACCTTTAAAAATCCTTATAATTTTCAACACTAGAAACTTTTATATACCCGTATAAGTTTTATTTTTTATGAAACACAAATATATATATATATATATTTATATATTAGATTGTTCGAATACCGAAAAGTAATTAACAGATGAGTAAATTTTATTAGATTTTGAATAATTTGATGCACATTTCATTTTAAATATTTTCAAATATTTTACAAATAATAAATACACATATTCTTGATTATTGTAGAAATGTCGTATCACAATGAAAAGTGTATTAATAATATAACCTTTTTTACACTGAAAAAAAATGAAGTAATTTTAAAATTTTGTACTTCAATTAACATATTGTTTGACAATTTTTTCCCGTTTACATTTTACTTTATATTATTGATAATGAGTGAAATTTTTTCGATTTCTGGTCCAATGAGTTTTGAATTTACTACTCTAAAATTGATTTCACAAAAATATCGTATATAGGCACACACAAGCCGTTTTCACTGAATTTTCGGTAGTTTTTCTTTGTTTTTTGGAAAAATTATTGAAATTTTCGAAAAATGACCACTTCAGAGTACCACGAAATAATATGATTTTTGGTTAAAAAAGATGCTGTAAAAACTTTTGGACAAGTATTTATATACTAAAAATTGTTGTTTAACATTGTGTTTAATATTATATTTGTGAAAAAATGAAAATAAAAAAAGTTTTTTGTTCATATTTTCTACTGGTACATGAGCGTTATACGATATACCATATTATAGTAAATAACGAGTTTTCAGAGACATCGGAAATGACTAAGAGAGAAAAAGGCTTCTGATGGCTGTAAATTACAATAATAATAATAATAATTTAAATACGGTTTTTTTTTTCTGTTCAGAAATATTCGTGTACTTCGAGGGCGTTAATAGGCCTCGAAACGCGCGAGGAAAAAAAGCAAAAACAAAGAAAACATTGTCAACGAGCAACTCGAGAACTTCCAAATCGCGCAACATGAGTCTCAGCTCTCGGTGTATACCAGTGGTTCCCCATCTTTTCTCTATTCTACGCCCCCTAGTCATTTGCAAAAAACTCATTCCCTTGTAGATTTTCAAAATCTTATCCCTACTTAAATAAGATTTGAAACCTTTTGTGTGTGTGTGTGTGTGTGTGTTGTTAGTCGTAAAAACAATTTATACAAAATACGTCAAACAAAATTATTGACATTTATTTTTATTATTTAAAAAAAAAATATTTATAAATCAACTTACTAATCAAAATAATATTAAATAATATGAAAACGAATTATCAAATACAAAAAGAGAAATAATACCTCATATAATATGTAAATAATAAATGAATTCATTAGTGAATTTAATATATTATATTATTATTTTAACGAAAAAAAAAAACACTCGTAAATGCATCATAACTAGTTATGATGCATTTTTTAACTAGTGGTGATTGCGAAACATAGCTTTGTAAGTACATAATTTGAATTATGTAACAACGAATCCATGTATGAAACTTTTGTTTCGCAATTTTTTGCATTTTTAAGTCATATTTTCCTTTTTTAGATCATTTTCCGGTATTTTTAATCGAATTCCGTCAGTTGACATTTTTCGATAACCTTTTTTTTGTTTTGCACAGGCTGTACATACGTCAAATTTAAAAAAAATGTTCCAGGTGAATAGCATTATACAAAATTAAAAAATTCAACCGACAATTTTATTATTCTTTTTATTAAATAAACGCATTTCTTTAAGCATGTAAAATTTAATCTACCTACTAATGTAGTAATGTATATTATTATCCTATAATAAATATAAATATTAAATTAAAAACTATTTTAAGCAAGTACATTTTATATCATAATTTTTGACATTTTATATTGCATTTTTTTTGTATTTTTAATGCAAATTTCGTTGCATTTTTTTTTTCGACAGTTTTTTTGTCGCATTAAATTCACATCCCTAATCGTCATAACCATATATATAACAGCATCTCTTAATTCCCCCGGGAGGAAATTCCTCTGGTCGCCGCCGCCGGTCGTGAACCACTGGTTTTATACCTCCTTCTCATCGTTACGCAGGACGCATTATTATCATCGACAACAACACACTCTGGCACCAGCAAACAGCAGCAGATTGATGTAATAAATAACAAAAAAAAAAGAAGTATCGTAATTTCTATCCGTTTTTTTTTTTTTTTTTATACCGCATACGTATGTCGTAGTACGCTTGTACGTACTATATAATACGCATATAAAAGACCTACACATAATACACGTCGGATATAGTACTTTGTAGAGGATATAAAAAAAAAAAAACCGAAGAGGAGGAGGAGGGGGAAAAGAAGATGAATATACACACACGTCATGTGCGCCGATGCCGTTTTAACTGCGGTGACTCCCACCTGCCCGGCGCTCGTTCCCTATTTTTATTTTTTTTTTTTTTCATTCTTCAAACAATATTATACCGAGTCAGTGAGTACCCATACGCACACACACACACAACAACGAGAGTGAACGAGGATGGAGTGGGAGTGGAAGAGTAAGACACAAAATACGTGTTGTATACAGAATGATGGCTAGAGACAAATAATATTACGTCGTCGTCGTTGTTACGGCCATCAAATGCGGTTTAGTGTCACTTCCGGCGTCGTACAAAGACCCAAGCTAGCATTTTTCGATCTGGATCAAAGGTTCCCAAATTTGTTTTTTTTTTTTTTGATACGATCCATTTTGGTCTTTTTTTTCAATTTTTACCTACCCACAACAATAACCAAATGTTCTTTTTTTTTTTATTATTATTATTTTGCTTGAATATGATATTCAATAAAAAAAAAAGAAAAAAGCATTCTGTATTTTAATTTTTATCTAATTAATAACATGTACAACTGTTAAATAACTCTAATTATTCATTTATTTTTTACAAAAAAATGTGGTGATTAATATTTTAAATTATATAAGTGTATACGATTAAATAAATATTACAAAAGAAAAAAAAAAATGTATATTTTATAAAAAATCATATCATGTGGATTCTTAACTCAAAAAAATTGTCTTCCCCAAAAATGTTTTTCATATTATTGTCTGCAGTCTATATTTAAATTTTAATATAGTTTCAATTGCATTTTTGTCTTAATTTAAGGCTGTTTTTCTCGAATTTTTGAATAACTATTGAGAATTTTGAATAATAAACACCCTAAAGTACAGTGTAGAAAAAAATAAACATCATTGTAAAAAAAACTAGCTTCTTTCACTTTATTCAGAAACTAAAATTTAATTCGACCCACCAAAAATTTAATCACGACCCACTTTTGGGTCGCAACTCACAGACTGAGAACCTCTGATATAGATGAGAGACCGTGTTTTCGATAACATGTCGAGATAAAAGTTATAAAGCGTAAAGACGACCACCATTTATCTAGATAAATAAATAATTACGAATTTTTATGTCATTGCATTATACGTAAACAGTGTCGAGCAAAAATAAACAACAAAAATTATCATGATGAAAATGTTCGATCATAATTTTATGTAGATATAGGGATAATTTTTTAATAACGGAACAAAATCTAAAGATAAATGATAACTACAATTTTTATACATTTTTATTTTAATTTTAAAAGAAAGATAAATCATTTCTTCAATAATATTATTTTGAACTAAGGAAGTTAATCACGTACAAAACAATAAAAGTTTTTAACACACCCACCAAGAGTATCTGATCCGAGGAGCGAAGAATACCTGTGAGCGAATTGTGTTTGGTTTTCTTGTCTATGCTTTACTTATCTTCACTTCACTTGACTTAACTTTCATTTTTTTTTTTTTAATCTAATAAACAAAGAAATAAGGGAAATAAAATTAATAATAAAAAAGAAAAAACGTTAGAAAAAATTATCCAATAATTTTTCACCTTTTGCGCCAAAATATTTCACTTATTATTATCTATATATAATATGTTTAAATTTTCATAAAATTTGGACGAAAAAAATAGTTTTTTTTATTAAATTTTGGGTAGCTTTTCCCAAATTTTGAGAAAACAATTGAGAATTTGAAAAAAGAGCCACTTTAATGTACAATCTAAACGCAAATTCGGTTTCAAAAAGTTGCTGGTCAAAACTTTTGGGCAAGTATAGTTTTATACAAAATCGTGTACACATGAAATAAAAAAAAAAAAACTAATAATAAAACTACAAAACATCATTGTAAAAACACTAGTTTCTTCGGTTCGCTCATAAAACCAAAAAACCGTAAAATAAACACGTTTGAATTGTGCGTAATATATTCAATAATTTATTTAATAAACATAGACAAACATAACAAAAATAACCTGATATCTGTGCGAGGTAACAATGACGTGGTTTTCATTGTTTTTATCAATGATGATAATTTTGTAATATTATTATTCGATAATAATATTTTTTAAAGTTACCATAAATATATTTACTTTGTACTTAAAAGTTAATATAATAATATATTATATATTATATTATTACTTTATGTTGTTCGCCTATAAACAATATGCACTACGGGTTATAATAATATTATAAACCCGTTCATAATGTATTGTTTTCGCCCCGAACGGTATTTCAGTGTGGAATAAATACTCGGAAAAAACGGTGTACGACCAACTAAATTCGCCTCGACTACAATTTCGGGTCGATTCGCCCGAATGGACTACGCCGCCCGTCACGATAACCGCTCTGTATATATATATATATATATATGTATTTATATACGAGGTGAGGGAGACTGTACGATTATGGTGGAAGGTCGAGGGTGCGTGCGGAGTGAGCCGGAGCGCAGGGGTTTATTCAATCGCATTATAATATTATTATAACGTCGCGCTGCCGTTTTGTACGTACGTCGCACTCGAGTCGTAAATAATAAGCTAAAATAATACGATAACGTGTAATGATAATTATTTATAATGACGTAGGTAATGTAAAAAAGCCGGACATGCACCGCACGACGGGCGGGATTCTCTCTCGACGGGTGTGTATTGAATTTCAAAGAAACGATAAATCATTTCTTCGGTAAAACGATTCTGAACGGGGGAAGTTAATTGATATATTATAATAATTGATAAACGAGAAAAAAAAATTGTTAGAAAAATGTCCTAAATTTTCTTGCGCCAAAATCTTTCTTGTATGATTTTCTATCTATGTTTAAATTTTCATATAGTTCAGATAAAAAAAGGATGGTTTCCGAGTCGTTTTTGTCAAATTTTGGATAGTTTTTTCAAAAAAAAAAAAATTGAAGAATTGAGAAATTCAAAAAATGTCCTCACTAAAGTACAATCTAGAGGCAAATCCGGTTTCAAAAAGTTATTGATCGAAACTTTTGGACAAGTATTTCTATACGAAAAAGTGTCAACAGAAAAAAAAAAAAATAAACATCATTGTAAAAACACTAGCTTCTTCACTTTGTTCAGAATCTAAAAACAAATGGTTTTTTCATTAAAATGGTTCTGAGATGATCTTTAGTTTATATAACACGTTATAACTTAAATATTATAGAAATTATCATTGTTATTAAATAATTTATTTTTCAATCAAACTAGTATTATATTTAACAATTAACTAATAGCAAGAATAAAATATACAAAAGTTTTTTTACTTATTTAAAATATTCGTTCACCATAATATTTTTCATATTATAGTCTGTCTATAATTATTAAATTTTCATAAAATTTGTATTAAAAATAAATAAATAAAGGTGTTTTTGTCAAATTTTGAATATTTTGTCCAAAATTTTGGATAAACCATTGAAAATTTCAAAAAATAAGCTTCCAGAAGTACGTTCTGGAGGCATAATTTTAATTTAGAAAGTTATTGATCAAAACTTTGGGATAAGTATTTCTTTATGATAACATCAACACAAAAAATAAAGGAATAAAAAATAAACATCACTGTAAAAACACTAACTTCTTTGCTCCACTAAGAATCTAAAATTATTGATTGATCAACTTTTTAGGTAATTTTACCTCAATGAGAATAATATATAAAGAATATTTGGCAAATAATAATTTCTTTAAGTTAAAATATGAAAATTTTTGTACTTGAAAATATGATCTGGCTATGATTGAATAAAACAAATATCAAAGATTTAATTTAATATTAGAACATTTTTTCTCAAAATGAAATATTTCTAAGAATGATTTTATGTATTAAATGAGGTCAAAATCTATTAAATTGCTTTCACAATGAATTAGTTAGTAATGTTGAAAATAAGTGTAAGATTTCAGAGATTAGAATCAAGATTCTAATACTATTAGTTGGAGTTACATTAAATTTAAACTCTAGAATCTAACAGTCATTATTACTAATATTAATTGAACTTGAGCTATTTTTAAATTTTGACTATAATCTGTGATATAAAAATGTAACTAAGATTATATTCTAAACAGAGTATAATATTTTATAAATTTTGTTGAAAGAGAAAATAATTTAGTTTTTCTAATATTCTGTTATAGCATTAAAAAAGAAGAAATCGAGGACTATGAATTTAGTATGGGATCAAGTATGGAATGTAAATTGAATGATTCAAAGTACGTAAGATATACACATATTAAATAAGTATCTATAAAAAAAATAAGTGTGTAGTTCACACCTTGGGGTGTTCTTTGCACCTCGGGTGGGATATTCTTGACGGCTGTGTTGAATTAAAAAAAAAAAATAATAATGAATCATTTCTTCAAAAAAAGATTCTGAGCAGAGCTTTAACTAATATTCACAATAATAATTTTCAATTTTAAAGAATTGAACGTTGAACTAAAAATTATTTCGTTACATATAACATTTCCAATAAATGAAAATTGATTTTCATATATTTAGTTACATCTTTTGAATACACAAATAATTTCAAATTTCAATAAAACAAAATAAAGTGGTTCTAAATATCAACATTAATTCTCGATTATATAATTAGTACTAAAATCATAGTACCTTTAGTCAGTCACGGTTTAAAAAAAATGCAAAATATTTAATTTACTGGGTTTTTATATTTTTTATATGTAGAAATTTGATACTGTTGTAATTTAATTCTGCCGCCTTAAATATTTAATTCTTTGTCAGTAAAAATGTAGAAATTTTATTGCATCAAAATATTTGCAATGAAATTTTCTATCTAGGCATGAAGTTTCAAAGAAATCGGTCAAACTAATTTTCTTTTATGTACTTTCAAATGTGTAATTTTAGGTAAAACTAATAAATTTTGTCGAAATTCTAATTACAAACAGTTATTGAGAAAAAAGTTGACTTACGATTTTTAAGATTTTTTCAGGTCAATTAGATATATATAATATGTCAGTAAGATCATATTAAATTTTCAAGTGTTAATATGAAGAATCTATAATATTATTTCATAAAAATTGAACAAAAATGTAAACATAAATGTATGAGAATATTTTTCTTTTCAGATACACATGCAAGTCTGAAGATAATAAAGAGGATATGCATTCAAAATTAAAAATTAAAAAAGAACAAAATGAAAATATTGATCATGATGGAGTATTACCTCGTGAAATTGAATCTAATGTACAGTTAAATTTGAATAAAAAAATAGATGAAGATGCAAAGTTTTTCAAATGTGCTGTGTGTTGTAATAACTTCACAGCAAAATCATCTTTAAAAGTACGTAAAATCAATATTTTTAAAATGTTGTATATAATTATTCGTGTTATAAATATGATATTTGTGTAATGGGTAAATATCTTAAACGCTGGATGTATATATTGCATAATGTTATTAAAAAAATAATTCACTTGTAATGTTCGTAACTCTTATCAGTATTAACAAAGTCTAGTGTATAATGAAATGTCAAGATTTTATTTTATTTTACATAAATAATTACATAAATTGATTAAGAATAAAATATAAGAAACACAAGTAATAAAATATAATTTACAAAATATAGTAATATATTTACAAAAAGGATGTATTTATAGTGGATAACGAAACAAATTGTATCCATACCATTAACTGTTGTTATGGTGTAAACGAAAGTATATTTAAATCACTAAAATATATTTAACTACTTGAGCATGTATTATGTTACATATATATCTAATATGTCAGTGAGATTATATTATATTTTCAAGCCTTAAAATCAAAAGTCAGAAATTTTTATTACATAAAAAGTAACAAAAAATGAGAAATTTCCGAAATTTTCAAAATGTTGTACTAACTCAAAATTGATTAAATCTTTTTGAATGTTCTCGTGACCATTTTTAGTAGTTGGTGAGAGTTTCAAGTTCCTAGTTGCATTATTTTAGAAGGTATGTTAAAAAGTAATTTTCAATTTTATAAAAATGTTGGTAATTGCATATTTTGCTGTTTTCTGTCAGTTTTTCGACAGATTTTTCCCGTTTTTGGAAAATATATTGAGAAATAGGAAAAATTACCTCTAAGTACCATCTTGGTGTGACTTGGGTTCTATAGAGATACTGATCGAAATTTTTGGACTAGTATTTCTAAAAGAAAAAGTGTTTACAAAAGGAGAAAATAAATATTAGGATGGTAAACAAACAACAATATTATAAGTTAAGATTATAAGTTAAGCATCAATTTGGAATATTTAACTATACATTTTTTCAAAAATGTTGTGTAATAGTTATTATAATTTTTTTTTTTTTTTTGACAATGTATTTAACAGTATAATATTGATTATAACCTACGCCAGTATAAATAATGATTATTTTTTTATACATACAGTGAATAATATATGTTATTGTAATTATTATAATAATATATGTTAATAAATAATAGATTTTTGTAATGAGTATGTTTGTAATACATATCTTAGTTATTATAAATATTATATTTATTAAATTATCAGTTATCGCATATAAGATCTTATTGCACTCCGTGACAGCATTAATTACTCATTAAATGTTATTTTAATGGTCCCAACATATTATCTGATACGGAATACCGGAATACAAAATATTTACATTTAATTAATGTCATCTATTGTCCTATATGCAATATCGTTGTTCCACGACATTCATCTTCAATTAGTTGTTCGATTTGTTTTACTCTTTACTATTCGTCTTGTCTGGATATACCACCCATGACTCAACTTAGATTAGTTTCTTCAATTACAGATTTAGGAATAACTAACCAATATGTAATTTAAATTTCCGTAATCATATAGAATGTTTTGTGAAAAAATCTTTGAATGTTTTGGGATTTATTAAGCGCCATTCATTTGAATTTAAAAATCTTAGATCATTCAAACACTTGTACTTCGCATTAGTTAGGTATATTCTAGAATATGGCTCTCCCATCCGGAATTCATAATCTTAAAACTAATATTGATATCATTGACCACGTTCAAAATCGCTTTTTAAAATTGATATCCTTCAAATTTTATTTGTCTATTGGTAATCATGATTTCATACACATCAGATCTTCTCTAAACATTCCAAACTTATATTTCAAGTCATAAATTGCAGATATAACTTTGGTTATATGATTAATAGTATCACTGATGCTCCTAACCTAACCTAAATTGTATCCCCTTTAATAATCCAGTCCACAATAACCCCTCTACACAGTGGCGTAGCGTGTAATTTAGCCACCCAGGGCGGAGATCAGATTTGTCGCCCTCCTCTCCTTTTAAGGAAAAATTCACTTTTTTTTCATCTCTGCTTCAATTTTTTCAAAGACCTTAATTTTGTTTTTTGCTTTCTGCTTCAATGCTTAAATTTCAAAAGATGTTTCAGATTCTGAACGGAATGAAGAAGCTTATGATTTTATAATGATGTTTATTTATTTTTTTCTCTCTTTCTGGAAACACTTTTTTGTGTAGAAATACTTGCCCAAAAGTTTCGATCAGTATCATTATAGATCCCGAAACACACCCAGATGGTATTTAAGAGAGGTAATTTTTCCAATTTCCCAATACTTTTTCAAAAACGTGGAAAATCTTTCAAAAATTGGGAAAATAGGCAATTACTGGAATTTCCGTAAAATTGAAAATTGCTTTTTAACATAAATTCAAAAATAATGTAGCTAAAAACTTAAAACTTTCGCCAATTACTAAAAATGGTTCTTTAAAATTCAATACAACTGTAAAAAGCATCAAGAGTATCGCCACACCCGAGGTGTGAAGAACGCTAGCGAAGTATACACTTTTTTTTTTGTTCGCTGCTTTCTAAATTAGCACTAAGGTGAAACAACTTTATTTTACATTCCTCCTGAAAATGCCGCCCTCAAAAAGTGGTGCCCGGGGCAGACCACCCCTCCCGCACCCCCCACACTATGCCACTGCCTCTACACCATTATTTTATATCCAATTACATAGCACAAATTATTTAAAGAACTCACCTATTCCTAGGGTTATGGCTTTATGCAATGAAATGTCTAAGAGAGCTGATTTTTTCTTCTCACCCCTAAGGGAAGTATTAAACATTAAATACTCACACGAACAACTTTATATTTAATGCTAGGTTTGCCTAACAATTTTAATATTGTTCTTTTAAATTGTAATTGCAAATGTTATATATATATATGTGTGTGTTTTGTGTAATGTTATATTTTTTTTTTTGTTATTTTGTACTTAAAATATCTGTATTATTGGGCTTCAGCTCGTTTTATTCAACTGAATAAATTATTATTATTATTTTACAAGTACTACTAATGTTTATTATGTCGCCTGTAGTCAATTACGGTTGAAAAAAGTGAAAAATTTTAGTTTCCCGGGAAGGTTTGTACCCATTTCCGTTGTATTCGGCAGTTTTAACTAGACTACAAAAACAGCATTGAAAACAGTAGAAATAGAAGTATAATACTTACCTAAAAATATTAAATTTTCAAAATAAAATAATTAGAAAACTATTGATGCTTGCAGCTTTTAGTTTACACCATCGTACTCATCATTAAAAAATGCATAAGATGACGAAAAAACATTTCTAACGTTTTTGGGTATTTGTAAACTAGAAATATACATAATATTTGTCTGTACTTTCTCAGATTTTTTTCAATCGGACCCATGTAAAATTTTTTATATAATTGAAATATTCTTTACAAAATTCTCCACCTAGGTACCAAGTTTCATAAAGATCTGTTGAACTAATTTTCTTTTATGTATGTTAAAGTGTATAATTTTAGGTAAAACTTACGAATTTTTTCAAAATGTTATCTTTTAAGGGTTATAGAAGTAAAAAGGTGGCTTACGATTTTGGAGATATTTTAGGTCAGTTAGGCATATGTGTGAGTGAAGTCTTATAAAATTTTTAAATCTTAATATCAAGAATTATGAATTTTATGATATAAAAGCTTACAAAATACGTGAAATTTTCAATATTTTCAAAATGCTATACTTAACTCGAAAATTGATCAAATGTTTTTGAAATTTTTAGGTAGTATTCTCGTAATCAGTTTTAGTAGTTGGTGAAATTTTCAAGTTTCTAACTACAATATTTTTGATGTTTTGTTAAAAAATAAAGAAATTTAAAGTATAGACAAGAGAGCCGCTCATAACTTTGCACCATGGATATTTTTCGCTCCTTTGGTCAGACAATCTTGGCAGGTGTGTAGAATTTTAAGGAAAAGATGAAACATTTCTTTAATAAGACGATTCTGAATGAAGGAAGTTAATATAAAAGACAATGATAGTTATTTTCAACATACCCACTAAAAGAGAATCTGGCCTGTAGGTCGAAGAATACCAGTGGTACGAAGTATATGACCTGCTTTCTTGTTTATATTTTACTTTATTTTTTTTTTCACATTTTCATAATTTTGTTGCGCCAAAATTATATTCATATTATCGTCTGTCTATGTTTCAATTTTCATTAAAAATGGATCAAAAAATTATGGTTAAAAAATAAAAAAAAAATAGATGATTTGAAAAATTCAAAAAATTACCTGTTTAAGTGCTATCTAGAGACGATTCCAGTTTCAGGAATTTTCCATTTGAAACTTTTGGACAAGTATTTCCATGCGAAAAAGTATCAACAGAAAGAAAAAAAATGATAATAATTATTATAAAAACACTAGCTTCTTCACTTCGCTCAAAATCTGAAACAGTTTTTAATTTTATGAAATTTCTATTTATAGCATATTTTATTGTTTTTTTCTTTTTTATCAATTTTTGGATAGATTTTCTTTAAATTTGGAAGACGTATTAAAAAATTTGAAAAATGACAGTTTGTAAGGTATTTGAATTTGCAGAGATCCTGTTCGGAACTTGAACATGTAGTTCTATACAAGTGTTCACAGAAAGAGGGGAAAAAAATTAAAACAAATAAATCTAAATAAAGATCATTGTAAAATCAAAATTTTCTCCTTATCGCTTAGAATCGAATGTATTTTTTGTTCGTTTTTTCCATTTAGAAAAATATTTTATATTCATTATATTATATAATATTGTTATTTAAAGATAATCAACAATTTATTTCCTTGACTAATTTAAATACATACTCAAACAAGTAAACATTTCTAGGTACACCTGAAAACTCATCTTAAAGTTTTTGAAGAAAAGTCGTTCGAATGTGAAGTGTGTAAGAAGTCATTTAACACATTGCGTTATCTTCGTACACATATGAACATCCATTCTGGTGAAAAGCCTTATAAATGTTACATGTGTAAAAAGTCGTATATTTATAGTAGCAATTTAAGTAGACATTTGAAAATTCACACCGGTATAAAACTGTACAAATGTGATGTGTGTAAAAAGTCGTTTGGTGAAAAAATTAATCTCCTGATACACAAGAGAGTTCATACTGGAGAAAAACCTTACAAATGTGAAGAGTGTACAAAATTGTTTGCTCAAAAAGGCGGTCTCCTGTCACACGTCATGAGAATTCACATCAGAAAAAGATCCTTCAAATGTGATGTGTGTGCTAAGTCGTTTTACACACTTGGTTATCTTCATACACACATGATCATCCATGCTGATGAAAAACCTTACAAATGTAAAGTGTGTAAAAAGACGTACACTACAAGTAGAAGTCTCCTGACACACATGAGAATTCACACTGGTGAATCACTCTACAAATGTGATGTGTGTACGAAATTGTTCGTTAAAAACGTCCATCTCCAGAGGCACTTAAGAATTCATACTGGTGAAAAACCGTACAAATGTGATGTGTGTGAAAAGTCGTTTATTGAAAGAAGCGGTCTCGTGATGCACGAGATAATTCATACCGGAGAAAAACCTTACGAATGTGAAGAGTGTTCAAAGTCATTTAACACATCGAAATCTTTGCGTAGACACATGTCAACTCATACTGGTGAAAAACCTTACAAATGTCATGTGTGTCAGAAGTTGTATACAACATTGTATTATTGTCGTAAACATATGAAAACCCATACTGATGATTAATCTTACAAATATGATCTGTGTACAAAGTTGTTCTCCATTCATTAACATCTAATTAGGTTTATGAAAATTATCTTCATTGAATTAACGATAATGACAACAACGATATGTAAAAATTATTAAAAAGAATTTATTTTGTTTCTATATGATGCACGTGTATTTCTTCCATTATTTATATACCTTTTGTATTATAATCAAGCTTTATTACTCTCAAAAAATTAACGATATGACCAAATTTCGTATTTATAGCTCCAGCGGTTCTGGTTGGAGGATGTATAAGTAAATGTACTCAATTTTTGGTAGCATGTAAAAAATTCTCTAGTCGTAAGTAACTGTAGGCCTTAAACTATTACGTCTTTGAATAACACTTAAACGAATCTCGAGTTTTATACCCAAAGTGGTCATATGAGAATACATTGTAAAAATCAATTTTGATGATACTATAAATTGCATTATGCTATTTTTCTAGCTAGTGAAGAGTTTATTCGTAAAGAATCGATGAAGTTAATCTACCCAAAAGAGTTAAATATAATATATAAATAATTCTATAACAAACCATTGATAGTGCTGTACTATCCATTTCATTTTAGAACCAAATATGGTTTTGTCTAAGTAGCAAAACAATCTCGTACTAGTAATATAAAATTCTATTTATTAGATTCAAACCAGCAAAATATATATTATATGAATGAATTGGAGTATATTTTAGAATTATACAAGACATTGTTTGCTAAAAAAAATCATTATTTCTCTTTATTTTTTCAGAACCATTAATTTGGTAAACAACGGTATTAGATAATCATACTAACAAGCCTGATTTTAAGTCCAATTTAAACGATTTATTTACAATTACCTAATACCTAGAAGTTTGGTTGATGGCATTTTTTTTCAGATATATTTGAGAAAAATTAATTTACTACTCAAGTGCTTGTAGAGCTATTCTTAAAAAATGTTTTTATTTTTTTTTTTTTTTGGTGCAAGGCATTTAATATCAAACCTATAATGACACATTGAGATAATCAACTGTTATTTTTAATTGCTTTGACAGTTTTTTAAAAAAAAATACATACTAAACCGAGTTAATCATTTTTAGGAGCACCTGAAACTTCACAATGAAAAAATGTCTTTCGGGTGTGAAGTGTGTGAGAAGTCATTTAAAACATTACAATATCTTCGCGCACACATGAAAATCCATATCGGTGAAAAACCTCATAAGTGTAACGTGTGTACAATGTCGTTTATTCGAAGTGGCAGTCTCCTGACGCACATGAGAATTCACACCGGTGAAAAACCGTACAAATGTTGCGTGTGTGCCAAGTCGTTTACCACGATGGATAAACTTCGTAGACACATGAAAGTGCATACCGGTGAAAGACCGTACAAATGTGACGTGTGTAAAAAGTCGTACAGTGAGAGAAGCGATCTGCTGACGCACAATAGAATTCACACCGGTGAAAAACCGTACAAATGCGACGTGTGTACGAAGTTGTTTATTCGAAGTGGCGATCTCCTGACGCACAAGAGAATTCACACCGGTGTAAAACCTCACAAATGTGATGTTTGTACAAAATTGTTTAGCAAATCCTATGATCTTAAAGTGCACAAGAGAATTCACACCGGTGAAAAACCTCACAAATGTGATGTTTGTGCAAAGTTGTTTAACAAATCGTATGATCTAAAAGTACACATGAAAATTCATGCTGGTACCAAAAAATGAAATGTGTGTAAAAAGTCGTTTTACATATTGGGTAGTGTCTACATAGGCATATAAAAATTCATACGTGTGAAAAACCTCATCAATGTGATGTGTGTCAGAAGTTCTCTTAACATAGTATTATCTTCGTTAACACATGAAAATCCATACTAAAATTGTTCTATACCCCACACACCATCTACTCAGGTTTATGAAAATCCATAATTAAAATTAGCTTATCTCTATTGCCTTAATGATAATGACAACGATATAATAATTTCTAAAAAATTATCTAAAAGAACATGTTTTTTTTTTTCTAGGAGGTGCACGTTAATTTTTTCCATTATTTGTATGCCTCCTGTGTTTTAATCAAGCATTTTACTCTCGAATAACGATTGATATCTATGTAATGTCTTCATTGTCACTTACTTTAATGTTGACATAGATGATTTTTTTTTATATAAGGGTTATTTATTTAATTTTAAATTTTACAAATATGAATTTTTAATTTACTCATCATCTTTACTCTTCCGACAATTATCAATGTCTTTGCCTTTTGACTTCAAGGTGACTTCGCGGCCCTCACTTATTATTCACTATTATCTTCCCACATTCACTGGAAAAATTGGAGCAAATTATAAAAGTTCTAAACGTTCTTTGTAAACAATGAAAGATAATATTTAATTTTTGGTTTTTAATAAACTTGGCATTTTTCTTTCAGCTGGTGGGAAATAAGTAAAAATTAATTCTGGTACGGGAAAATGATCTAACAATTATTAATAAAATTGGTAAATGATCTAGTTATGATGAAAAATATCGGAAAACGACTTAAAAATTTCGATAAATATCCTAATGAGTAAAAAGAATCAAAATATGCAATATAAAATTAGTTAACACATTAGTATCAAGTTGTGAATGGTTAACCTGAGGTTTACCAAAGAATCATTTGATGCCATAAAAGCAAAAACAACTAAAAGGAAACAGTTTTGTGCAATTTAGTTATTATTGAAATGTCTATTCATTCTGGTGTGCATTGGAATGGGAAACGATGGTATGGTTTTGTAGATATGAGCATTGATTTCGTTTATGGTAATGAAGATGTTCCAGAAGCTAAAAATGCTTCACAGTTTTCTTAGCATTTGGAATTAATAATTACTTGTAAGTTCTCTTAGGATACTTCTTGATTAATGGTTTTAAGTAGTGAAGAACAAGCAAACCTTTTAATGAAATGCTTAGAATTTTTCAAAGATACTGGTGCGTATTTAAAATCAATAACTTTTGATGGAGCATATGTTAATAAATCAATGTGTACTAAATTATGTGTCAATTTTAATTTCAAGAATTTAGTTCCCTATATAACTGTATTCCTCAAACTGAAGAAACATATTTAATATTTTTAAATCCTTGTCATTTGATCAAATTGATTCAAAATACTTTGAGAGATATAAATTTTTTAAAAAATAATAAAGGTGAACTAATTGGGGTTATTATGGGGTTTTATTGTAAAACTGGCTGAAAAACAATGTATAAAAAGTTTAAGAGCTGGAACAAAGCTATCGAAAAGGCATATCAATTATCACAACGAAAAAATTAATGTGAGGCTGGCTTCTCCATTATTGAGCAAAAGGGTAAGCAAGGCATTACTCTATTGCCAGAAAATAGATCCTAATAACTTTAGAAATTCTTCTTCCACGGCTGAATTTTGTTTATTATTAATGAACAATGCATTTGATATCTTAAATAAGTCGATTTTTAAAAAATCCATACAACCAGTCTATAAATTAATATACAATTGTTAAATATAGAGAATTTGCAGTTACTTTAAAAAAATATGTTTGTGGTTTGACTTAATTAAATGGTCAAAAAATTACTGAATCTAATAAAAACACAGGATTTATTGGATTAGTTTTATCATTAGACAATTTGATTAATTTCTTCTTGCATTTAAACACCCACAATGCCCTATCCAGTAGTTTAATCTATGCCTAGCCGAGAAAAAATGGTAACGCGTAGCAAAAAAAGCGTAACCATGATAACCAATGTAATCATGGCACCCATGGTAACCATGATAATCATAGTTTAAAAAATAATTAAATAATCATGTGCATATGAAAGGGACTTCGTTCCAAACGCATGTCTTGCGACACATTCAGTTTTTTTTTTTTTCTGCTATAAGGCATTTAATTTCAAGTCTATAATTATATTGAGAAACTCGACAATTTATTACTTTGACAGTTTATATACTTACTAAACCAAGTTTATCATTTTTAGGAGCACCTGAATATTCATAATGAAAAAAATTCGTTCGGGTGTGAAGTGTGTAAGAAGTCATTTAACACAATGAGATATCTTCGTACGCATATGAAAATTCATAGTGGTAAAAAACCTTATAAATGTGATACGTGTACAATGTCGTTTATTCGAAGCGATTGTCTCCGGTCACACATGAGAATTCACACCGGTGAAAAACCCTACAAATGTCATGAGTGTGCAAAGCAATTTTCTTTAATGAATGTACTTCGACAACACATGAAAATCCATACTGGTGAAAAACCATTCAAATGTGATGTGTGTACAAAGTCGTTTCTTCGAAATGACTATCTCCTGTTGCACAAGAGAATTCATACTGGTGAAAAACCGTACAAATGTGATGTGTGTACTAAGTCGTTTACTCAAAGAAGCGGTCTCATGTCACACATGAGAATAATTCATAATGGTAATAGACCTTGCTAATGTGATATGTATACAAAGTCATTTATTCTAAGTGGCCATCTCCTGACACATTCATACTGGTAATACACAGAGTATTTCCTTCTAGTTTTAAAAAATGTATTATACCTTTATTCAAATCAGGTGATTTTTTTCTACCGCCTTATTTCAATGTCTTTATCTATTTTAAAATCTTCGAAAAATGCATTAAAACTAGAATATTACAGTTTCTATATGAAAAAGATTTTTTCTCAAAAAATCAATTTGGTTTTTTACCTGGAAAATCAACAAATTATGTTTTATTTTTATTTAATAAATTTATACATGATAATTTAGATTCTAACCATTAAAAGATTTAAATATTTTTTTAATTATGAAGAAGGCTTTTGATAGTGTCAATCATAATTTACCTCTAAAAAAATTATACCAAGCAGGTAATGTTTATAAATTATTCAAATCCTATTTATCAAATAGGATACAATTAGTTAAAATCAATAATACTTTCAGCAATCAACTTTTAATATCGCATAGAGTTCCTCGAGGTACTGTATTTGGCCCTCTTTTATTTGTTATTTATATTAATGGGTTATTAAATCTCAATGTTAATGCTAGTATTATTAGTTATGTGTGTGATACTGTTATTCTTTTATCCAATAGAGACATCGGACTCATTATATTCTGATTCTAATCTTGTTTTAAATAATGTTAAAAATTGGTTTGACAACAACTTACTTGAACTTAATCTAAATATATATATTAATACTACTATAGATTTAATTAACAAAAATTATAAATTATGTGTGCATACAATAAAATGAAATGGAAATTGTAGTAACTGTATATCACTGGATGAAGTTAACATAATTAAATATTTAGGCATAACCATAGATAATAAACTAAAATGAAATTTAGATTTCTCTGTAATTAATTAATTTAATTAAATGATTTGTAATTGATAGTTTATTTTACAGGTATCAATTAATTTAAGTTGATGATTATTTTTCTCTTTTCTGCATCTTAATTATTGTTATATTTATAAATGTATATTTTTCTTTATTTTTTATTTTATTTATCTCTTTAAATTGTGTATTGTATTTAACTGTATTAAACACCCCATCACAAGTTATGCTTAAAGGGGAGTTGCAAATATGAAAATACGTATTAACTAACCATTGTATATAATTTGATTTTTTTGCTAAATAAATGTATTATTATTATATTATTAAATATATTGGTATCATTTTAAAATAGTTGTCATTTTCAACATACCCACCAAGAGTATCTGACCGGAAGAGTGAAGAATATCCGCGGTGGGAAGTATGTCCGGCTTTTTGTCTTTACTTTACTTTTTTTTTTATTTAATAAATAAAAGAAAGGAAAAAAATAGTATTAGAAAAATGTCCAAATTTTTTTTTCACATTTTCAAAATTTTCTTGCGTCAAAATGTTTCTTATAATATTATTGTCTATCTATGTTTCAATGTTCATAAAGTTTGGATTAAAAAATGATGATTTCTGAGTTTTTTTTTTGTCAAATTTTGGGTAGTTTTCCAAAATAATTAAATAAAGAACTGAAAAATTCTAAAAATAACCTCTCTAAAGTACCAACTAGAGGCAAATCTTGGTCAAAAATTTGCTGACCGAGATTTTTGAACAATTAGATTTATACGAAAGCATACAGAAAAAAAATAAACATCATTGCAAAAACATGAGTTTCTTCACTTCATTCAGAATACTTCGTGTTTTTTTTTTTATCAAGACGAAGAGTAGGATTATGTTAAATTAAAAAATAAATATAGACAAAAAAATGTCGACACGGTATTAAACTTTATTTGATCCAAATTTTTGTTTAGTGCACATTTTATTTATATAAACTATACTCAGTACGCTGTATAAGTAGGTACTTTATACTTATTTCGTTTAATTAATAATAATCTAATATTACAAATAAAAAAATATTCAATCTTTATTAATATAGGTAACTCCGAGTTTCAAAAATCTTTGAGATAAAGAAAATCTCGAAGAAAATGATCATGATTTCTCAATTTCAGGGTCATGGGGCTAGCCACGCTGCCCTGTGTAAGAATCAATGACGATTTTGTAAAAAATGAAAATAGTGAGTTTTGATAAATAGTCCATTCAAATTATTATGATTAAAGGGAATGAAAAAATTCGCTCACAACAATTATACCGTGTGTGTGTTATACGCAGCAGACGAAAAATAATGTGTGAATAACTTACTGTGAAAGACTGGCGGCGCTGGGCAACGTAGTTATAATAATAATTATATTGTCATCTCATCTGGCGAATAATTATTTCCAGTGAATAATTTTCAGTATCGTGTTCACGAGACCAAATCTATGTGAAAAAGACGAGTCTCGAGAAAACGTTCGCAATGCAATCTTTTTTTTTCTTCCATAACGTCTCTTTTTCTCTCTCCTTCTAAAAGTTAATAATAATATCATAGCAATAACAACGACACAATAGTCGCGCTTATTATGACTACTGCGTGATGAGGGGGGGGATGATGTTCGAATAAAATGATTTTTCACGACTGACGTGGAGGAGGGGGAGGCGTGATATTAAATGGAGTGCACTGGCGTGTGTAGTGCCGGCCGGTATATTTTAACATATAATTGAAATTGATGAGTTAGAATTGTGCGCATTATTCGGAAAAAATTTTGCGTTTTTTTTTTTTATTTTGTCCACACTTCTTATTTTTCCATTCAACCCCTCCCTCCTCCCGTAGGCGGCACTTGGCATTGATTTCAGGGCGGGCAAACATTAAAATATATAAATATAGTAAATCTCTCAAAATTAAATTTCACCCTTTGTTAAATTTTTCCATTTCTTCATTTTGGGAAATTCTTTTTACACTCATCAGATCAAATTAAAAAAATAATAACGAATAATTTAATAACAAAATAGAGTAGAACTACAATAACCAAAGGATGCAATTATAAAAAAACCTGTTACAATATTTTTTCTTTTAATATACTTATAGAGGCTCAAAAATGTATAACTACCTATACAGTATACTAATGTGCTTCCATTACACATTAAATTAAACACAGTGATTCTTTTAAGATTTTTAAAAAAACAGTTCCGATTTGGCTATTAAAAGAAATAATAAATATAAAAATTCTAAAGCAAAAATTTATCAATTAATAATTACACTTTCATATACTTTATGTTTGGTATATAAATATCATATTTTAATATTTTAGTGATTGACTTTCAATAATATTTAGATGTTAAAAAAGAAATACTTTCTGAAATATAAATTATATTTAATAATCGGAATTACATTTTGATAATAGTAAGATAAAAAATATTACAAATATTTATTTATTATTGAAATAACGGGTTTTGTAGTTAATTGTTAAGTATATCGTATATCTTTTCCCTCTCTATTAATTCTTCGGGAGTTATTTTGTTCTTATAATTACCTACGTCGAGACGCCCGCACCGGGATACTGAGACCTATCCTGAGACGATATTATTAATATATGTATATTTGTGTAACAGCGCGCATTTAATTTAACGACGAATGATATTATTCGAACACAAAATATAAATACTTTGCGCTATTATTCACATCACACTTCAATAATGAATAAAACTGTTTTGAAAATTATCATATGGCCATAAACACAACGGAAAACTTCTTAAAAATGTACTTTTAAAGAAAATCTGAAAGCTCAGTATATAAAAGTTTTATTAGAGTTTGAAATTAAAATTAATATAAAAATCGTATTTTTGCTCATATGAAAACCGCGAAAAATATCACTAATTCCCTTTTGTCGTCGTGGATCTATCGATATTAATATATTTGCGTATATGTGTATACCGAATCCGAAATAACAATCGTTGTAGTTTTAAGATTTACATTATAATCGCTTGGATATTATAATAATTTAGCTTTTCGTCATGTAAATCAGATTGAAAATTATAATTTCAAATTAGCGAGATATACGCAGTGTATTTAATGCTGAATATTATATCCTAATCGACAGCTTGTGTTTGCATAATGAGATGCATATAACGTGGGATGAGAAATACAAGTAGGTACTTCCTTGCTAATAATAATATGTATTATTAAATTCAAAATATCTGTAATGCGGAAACCGCCCGCGTATTATCTACAATAAATCACGTATTACAAATTTACGCGATTATTTTCATTAAAATAATATGCGAAAAATTTCAAGTAAAATATAAAGTTATATAAATAGTTTTAGAATGTTTCGATCAATTTAAATAAAATTCCTCTTGTGTAATTAATATGAAAAATTGCCGGACATACTTCGCACGACGAGTGGGATTCTCTTGACGGGTGTACTGAATTTTAAAGAAACGATAAATCATTTCTTCAATAAAACGATTCTGAACGAGGGAAGCTGTTAATATAAAAAATAAATGAAAAAAAA